>JANRGW010021852.1:0-27500 GCA_024733675.1 Psilopsiagon aymara
GGGACACCTCCCACTAAACCATGCCACCCAAGGCTCTGTCCAACCTGGCCTTGAATACCGCCAGGGATGGAGCATTCACAGCTTCCTTGGGTGACCCATTCCAGTGCCTCACTGCCCTCACAGTAAAGAACTTCTTCCTTATATCTCACCTGATCTTCCTATGTTTAAGTTTGAACCCGTTACTCCTTGTTCTATCACTGCAGTTCCTAATGAAGAGTTCCTCTCCAGATCCTTATAGGCCCCCTTCAGATATTGGAAGGCTGCTGTGAGGCCTCCATGCAACCTCTTCTTCTCCAGGCTGAACAGCCCCAACTTTCTCTGCCTGTCCTCATACAGAAGGTACTCCATCCCCTTTAACGTCCTTGTGTCCTTCCTCTGCACTTGCTCCAGCAGTTCCATGTCCTTACTTTAAGGACACCAGAACTGTACACAATACCCAAGTCAGGTCTCTTGAGAGCAGAATAATATGCTGACAGAGGAAATATTTCTGCCAACAGTCCTACATCTTCTAAGTAACATTAGCTATTTTGACAGACGTGGCATTGCTATATACCTTTCGGAAAGTCAATGTATATTTTTTGGTTTAGTTTCGTCTAAGAGTGAAATTAAAGAAGCTACGCTGTTAACTTTCATAAGGATAGGTACCAAAATTGATGGATCTGTTTTGTGTTTCAAGAATATGTAAGCTCTTTTCTAAATACTTGAAAACCCTAAAAAAATACTACTCTTTGTTATGCAAATACTATCTTCATGAATTTCAGCCTGGAAAAGCCTATTAATTATGATAATTTTAACTTAAGGCGTACTTTCTAAGGTAGCTGCCCACAAATGTATGTACTCAGAATTTCATTTACAGAGACAGGTTCAATGTTCCGTGTTACAGAAAACTGCAATCATGGGACTTCCTTTTGAGAAAAATACATTAGAAGTACTTCTTCGTAGGCAAGACGGCTGGGCAAGGGAGACCCTTTCAAATATCTGAAAAAGCTGATCTAAACTAGTTGAAATCTCTTTCTGTATAATGAAATAAGGCATCCATAAGGTTAATCCTTATGAACATTCCCATTATATATCATTTGGTGTCTTGTTCGTTTCTTAAATGAATAAGTTTAGAAACTAAATACCTAGTTGAACAGCTCAGAGTTCACTCATTGTGAACTTAGTTCTGAAGGCCCTTCCAGAGGCTATTGGTTGAAGGCATGTTGATGATATATGTTTGACACTAATGTTCCTTTTTTTCCTAATGCCAGGGTAAGTACTACTTGTTTAATCCTTGCCTAATTTATTTTAGAATTGATAGAATTTGGTGTTTCATCCGAGATTTAAGATCCCATGCCCAGAATCATTAAAGAAATCTTCTTTGATTTATATAAATATTTTGTCATAATGTAGTCTTTAGGGAAGAATTACACCCTTTCACAAAAGAAAAGAAACCATTCAAAGGATTGAGTTTCTTTTTCTTAATTTGTAATATAGACCATTTTGGTGCTGCAGGGCAATATTTTTTTCGCTCCAGCTTATGAAGGTTGTTTCAGCTGAATATGCTCATACCTTTAAAAATCATTTGGTGTGAGAACTTTTTAAGTTAGAGGGTGTTTGCATGGTGTTTTTGCGGTGGTTCTTTTTTTTCTCTTTTGTTTTCTCTGTAATAGCATATACCCTGCCTTTGAGCTTTCAATTTAACTCTTCTGTTATATACTGCCAAGAAGTTTGTTCAGAGCTCTGTCTGTGTTGAAACATGTATGCCTGTCCCAGTGTCATAACTAATTATATAGCTTGTATGCTTACTTCTAGTAATTGGAAAGTAGACCTACCGCAGGATAAGTTTTAGTATTAGATTGTATCTTGGGGACATGCTATAGAAATCAAGTTTCCACCAAGCAGCAACTTGAATTTGTAAACAGATATTACTGTTTTAAGTGCATCATCTTGTGATTTTTTCTTGACATCTGTGTGTTTGTTTTAGACTGGGGAGAGGATATTTCTGAACTGTACCTCTGCATATATAGTAATTATAACCTACTTCTCTTCAACCACAGTATGCTGAAGTGTCAGTTGCCTCTACTTCAAATGAAGGTCTCTTGTTGCCATACTGTCTTTCTGCAAATGTTTAGTGGTTCAGAACTTCCGAAAAATGTGTCTGTGCAGTGCCTGGCTAGGTTCTGCTTGGCTGCATTGCTGTTTTCAGTTCCTTATTTTCACAAAATAAAAATAAGGCAAAAAAAAAAAAAAAAAAAAAAAGTGGCATTTTGATTAGGAAAAAAGCATAAAATAATTATAGAGAAAGACAACGTTTCTTTCATCTTTGCAGCATCATTTGCTTTGTTTTGTGAGTGTGTATATATACATATATATGTGATTCTGTGTCTAAATATTCCTCAGCACATGCAGAAACTAAAAAGGAGCCTTGTAGTTACATGTAAAGTTTTACTTTGCATGCTCACAGGTAGGCTAGCAAACAATGACTTATGCGCACCAGCATGTATAAAATATGTGCTCCTTGTCCATGCCTGCTGAATGAACGCTTTGCCAGTCTTAAGGCTCAGAGCTTCATGTCTTGTTGCAATTAAAGTCTTTGGACTGAGCATTTAATGCTAATGATAGATTACAGTATTGTCAGGATGTGTTCAGATTTTGGTCTTTGTTGAATTATGAGACCACATTTTTTATGGGAGTTGTGTGGCTACTTGCTTTTATGCATTAAGAACTGTTACTTTTATAGACTGTGTATCATTATTTTACTAAAACTACAACAGTAGATTTCTCCTAAAGGCATATTTATTTTTTTCTAGATAAAATAGAAAAATAATAGATAGATGTATGATAGTTTCACAAGGAAACATATTTTTTTTTCCTTTTTTGTTTTTTAATAAGGAAATAAATGCTTGTGTCTCATTATGTGAAACTTCAAGTATTTTTTTCTTTTCCAATTAAAGGTTTCTTAGAAATCTTACAGGTTATGTAAATTTCTATGTTATCTATTAGTTTTGTTCAGAAAGCAGCATGATTTTGTCGAATTTGTTGCCTTGTGGCATCTTCAAAGTTAATGTGTTTTAAATCACTTAGAAAGTTTTTTACAAAATGTATTTTTTAAGTAGTTCCAATGTCTTGTCACGAATTTTTATCTTCAACTTTCCTCTCCACAATAGGCATTTGTTGAAAGGTTCTGGGAGAAGGCTGGGTCAGTTTGACCAGGGAAAGTGTAATGCTGCCCCATATTCCAGTTTTATATGGTTTCAGAACTGAGTTAGTATTGCCTGTGATAAAATATGAGTGTACCACATATAAGATCTTTCAGAGATTTTAAAAGTTTGTTTTTCAAACTTGCACGAAAATCTAGCATCCTAATTTCTTCAGAAAAATCAAGGATTATTTGCCAGTGTAAAAGAACACACTTTATACACACAGTGTTTTTTTTTAAAAATAATCTTGTTTGAGCTTAAGCCATTTTACTCTTTTTCTTTCTCTTCTGTTTTACAACTCTCCACTCACGCGTGGATTTGAAACACTTAACAGAAAACTAAACCAGCTATTCCAGGGATGTGAAAATTGAAAATAGAGTTGTATGAGAAACAAGCATGTCTTACTCAGCCATTGGGGAAGAAAGGAGGCTGGGCATTTTCCTATACCACAGTCTGGGGAATTTGTCTTCTGTATCCATCCATTCTTACTGATACCTTTGGGATTTTTTTTTTTTTTTCCTTCACCTTTCTTTCCTGTGAAGGGAGAACAGAGTTTTGTCCATTTCCTTTAGACACTTTAGATGTAACTGCTTTAACTTTCTCCCAGCCAGATGAGCTATTTATGATTTTCTGTTTCTCCCCAACCATCTGATTAAGTCCATTTTTCCACTGGAAACTTTATCTCAGGGTTTCCAGAATGGTAGCAGAGAGAAACCGACATGAGAGTTTTCACTTCTGGTCACAGAAATGTAGTTGTCAATGAAAACAAGCGGTAGCAGAGGGCCATGGAGCTGTCAGTCCAAAGGGTCAGATAGATTCTGTTCCATTCATTCTGTATTTGAGAGGTCTGTCATGCCACAAGGACTAACTTTTGAAGTACAGGCTCTAGATTTCTTAAAAATTAATCACCCTTGCCTGAAAATGATTTCTACTTACCCACAAATCTGAGAGAGATTTTCAAGTCCTGGCAGTTAGTGTGTATCAAGGTTTTCTTTATAGAGAATTAGAATGTAAGTTGATCAGACCGGCGAAGGAGAATGAGATAGTTAATAACAGTATTGATAAAGCAAATGTCATTTCATCATAACAGAAACCATTGTAACAGTAAATTAGTTGGCAGAAACATAAAGCTGTCAAACAACATAAAATAAGTAGAGAAATGCTGCCTGGAAGAAAAATTATTTTTCTTACATGTAAAGAAACACATGGCAGTAGAAGAAAGTGTGGCCTGGTTCATGTAGATGAACACAATTCTAGACTTATTTTGTCATTTTTTGTATGGTAGATCTTACTACTGTTACATTACTCACATATTTAGAATATTGAGTTGATAATATCCATTATTACAATAAAAACCCACAAAGCTTTTCCGTTTAGCTACTGCAGTGACAATTAGTAATCAGTGAAGTAATTTTTATTTCATCTACAGTACCTTTTCTTAGGGGAGAGTAATCAAGATCCTCTGTGTAGTAGAGAACTCAATATTTGCATAAATACGGCTTGATTTTGAGGTATACGTATGTAAACAATGCAGAAATTGATTCAGCTATGAGAAATTTGATCGACTTTTCCATTGTGGCCATCTTCCATGTCTTAGTTTCTGGAGTTATGAGCTTAGAAGAAATAAAAAGACATTTTGCAGCACTGGTCTTACGAATATGATGCAAACAAAAATACAGATGTGTTTTACCTGTAGTATTCAGTCTGCTGCTTGTTTCTCTGTACTGTCCGTTGTCTCAGTTTTAATCTTCCAAACAACTTCTAATACACACAGGAAAAGCTTGCCCTATGCGTCCTTTTTGTAGGTATCTTGTAGTGCTTTGTATTTTACTCCCCTCATTGATTCAATTTTTAAAGCAAGTTCATGATAGTTTTTTGAATATTTTATAACACATACAGAAAAGCACTAAAGTATTGAAACATTCTGTTTGATGACGTTACTTCTCATTGTGTATTTGCTATGTATAAATACCAGAACATATAATATCTGCAATTAGTGAGCATGAAAAACCCTGGATGGAAAAACTCAAAAGACCTGTGTGTATGGCACCTCTGTTGTCTGTTGCTAGTATGCAACACATTATTGAGTTATGTCCCTTGGGAAGAGAGAGAACATTTTTAAGGTTTACAAAGTTGAATGACTTTTGTTGTGCAAAAGTCCCTAAAAACAAAATCCCACCAAACCAGACCCCCAGCATCTGGTTTTCATCTGCTCTGATTGTATCGAGAGGAAATAATCCCATGTAGATGAAGAGTTGTATTCAGCATGAGTTAGGTCCCCAGTGTGTTTGCGAAGGTTTAAAGAGCCACTATCCAGAATTCAGCAGAACACTTGTCTGATATAGTTACTGAGTTACTTTTTATTTTCTAGTGTCACATTTGTATTTCCCTCATTTTCCAAGAGCTTTGTTGAAACTAAAAGGATAGGCTTTCATCCAGATTCATACACAGGGAGTTTATGCTTCTTGTAAAAGAAAAAGGCTGTATGTTATTTCATGCATATCAATACCACCAGTAGCATATCACACTGCAGAGTGATCCTCTCCATTAGTGCTTGTTCCCCCTTCCCATTCCCACAAATGCCTGCCAGACCAGTGATACAGTAACAAAAATTCAGTTGTGAACAGACTCAGAAACATTGTTGGTGCTGTCTGGACTGGAAAGGAAGGATTCCAGAAACATGATAGATTGTAAAATGACTCCCTTCCCCCGTGCGAAATGAAGTCCGTGCCTAATTTGGAGATAACAAAACATCTGGTTCTTTGAGTGATCAGGCTGACTCTGAAGATCTGTAGAGGACTATGATATGTCATGCTCATATTTAGTATTTTGGAGGGCTTGCATTTCAGCTGCGTTCCCTTTGATAAATGATGAGCTGTGGGAGAGATGAGCAAACTTCAGGAGTCTGTAGGCAAGAGGCAGCAGGAGCAAACCAAATTAGTGAGATGGAACATCTACTGGATTTATTTTAAGTTAAAAAGTGCTTCCCTGAGGCCCTGATATTTATATCAGTGGGAAATGAACCATAGGAAATACAACAGGTGCAAGTAGGAGCAAGTGTCTTCACTGGTTTGAGTAAAAGAATCAAGTTCAAATCAGTGAATTAAACCCAAAGCAGTCCAACAGCCCAGAAGTACAACAGCCCTAAATCAGTGTAAAATTCTATAGAGTATTGTAGCAGATTTTGTGTCAATGCAACAATATGAGTACAGATTTGTCTCTTCGTCTTCAACAGAGATTTCTACGTAGTCTTAGAACTTTGCCAAGCCGTGCCCTATATGCGGTACCTTATTACCAAAGCATATGCTTTTTGTGCTTTGTGATCCTCTGTATTCAGTACTGCCTGATCTGGACATGTTGGCTTTTTCTCAGAAGATGTCAATCAGATGAGTATTACTGGAATCCCACGTGAAAAAAGTAGGACTTTTAGCACACAGATTCCTCAGATGTAATCAGCTCCACAGTTGGTCTAATTGACCTTGTCGTAAGAATGGAGACTTTTAGTAGCTGAGGTTGTGGTTTCTTTATGTGAAAATGTTTTCTTTACCAGAGGAAGTCATAGGACCATTTGCATTCTCTTGAACCCCTCTGCATGCTCAAGTGCTGCTTCTGAACTCTTAGTTAAAATAGGTCGCTTATTTGAAGCATGCTTGCTTTTACTACCTTGTGCTAACTAAACTTTGAATTAATCAGTCTTTATGATTGTTTTGAATAGTAAACTTATGTGTGTTAAATCTGTACAGAGGGAAAAAAAAAAAAAAAAGAAGGCTGTGTGCTGAATGTTTGTACAAAGCAACTGAAATTCTTCCCAGTGTTCTGTACATTATCTGAAAACTACCTTTGGGTAGGTGAAAGTGCTTAGAAAATTACTTTCGAATAACAAACCTTAGTTTTGTGAAGAAGGTGGCAGATCTTTTGGTTACCAAAGCATGTAACAAAAGGAGGTTAACAGTCTGGAGCTGGGTATTAAAGTTACCTAGAAATACTTGTCCATATTAATCCTGTATAACTTAGTGAAAGACTTTTCCACTGCTTGTTATAGGTCTAAATGATTGCCAATAATGGCTGCGCTGGATATTAAGAAATGCTTAGTCAAAAAAAGCAACCCAGATAGATGGGTTCTGTGAATTCTTTATGAAGGACTAAATAGCCCAACTGCAAAATGATACCTTGCACTTCCCTTGTCATATGTTCAGTCCATGGGTTATTACATTTGTTGGTTTGATGAGTTAACATTGGCTAAGGGCCAAACTCCCACCCAGCTGCTCACTTACTCCTTCTCATTTGACTACTCTACTCCCTGGAAGCAGTGCAGGGTGGTTTATGGTCAGTCTGTAATAGCTCCTTTCTGCTGCTTTTTCCTCCTCACACATTCTTCCTTCTCCAGAGTGGATTCTTTCATGGGTTGCAGATCTTCAGGAAAAATCTGCTCCAGCCTGGGCTCTCCATGGGCCACCGTTCTTTCAAAGACTATCCGCCTGGTATGGTGTGAGGTCCTCCACAGACTGCAGTATGGACATCTCTTCCAGAATTGTATTCTTCATGGGTTGCAGGGGGACGTGGTGCCTGGAGTGGCTCCTCCAGCTCCTTCTTTGATCCTGGCGTTTGCATGCCTTTTTCTTAATCTTTCTCCCCTCTCTCTGATCAGTGTGTTTTGCACTTTCTTTAACATATTTTCCCTGAGGCACCACCATCTTACCTGAGGATCTCAGCTGTGTGCTGTGGTGTGTCCACTGGAGCCAGCTGAGTTCAGCATGCAGCAGCCCCATGCCTCTCCTCACAGAGGCTATCCTTGCAGCCTCCTCATTGCCAGTACCTTGACACCTACATCAGCACAGTTGAGTAAGACAGTGTGACAGTACTTTGCTTCAGATTAAGATTTGTTAATTCTTTACTTTTATGTTACACTTGCTTTTAAGATTGTGAATTTATGAATTGTTACTGTTCTATGATGGTGGTGTATATGAGTTGTTTGGGGCTTTTTTGCTTAACTTCTGAGACATTCCTTAACTTAGGAAATGTATAGATTGGTTGCACACACCAGTTGACATGAAGGAAATTAATTTATTCTGCAGAAAAAGTGTGGGTTTCGTTCTCTAACCATTTTGATAGCAGAATATGTTTGCAGCCGGGCATCTGTGTAAGCGACAAGGTTTGTGGAGTTATGGTTTGTAAGAAGACAAGTTCTTTCCTGGGATTTGGTTCAGTCACTGGAGCAGACACTCAAAGTATAAGCATAGTACCTACCAAGCATAACAATCCTCTGATTATAAACAGCAAACTATTTGGGGTAACTAAGAGTATTTGAAGTGTTTTACTGGATGGAGATCCTAAATGAAGAAAAATTACATGCTTAGCATACAGTGCTCCTGATTACACAAAACATGATGTAGTTCATTCCTGTCTTACAGAGTATAAGAGTTTGACCCATTAGTGCTGCGTGGTATCTAGGGCCTGAAGGTTTTGTTACTATGATAATAATTTCACATTAAACATATTAGACTGAAAGGTGATAATACATGGGTTAGGTTGTTGGTTTTTTGTTTTGTTTTGTTTCTGTTGAGTTAGGTATATTTTCTCAGTCATTAACTCTCAGAAATCTAGGTTGTTCTACATTGCTTGGCTGGCTGTTTGGCAGTGTTATGTTTTGCTGTATTTGCTTGGAAAGCAAGGAGTTTCCTACAAAAGGCTAATTTTTGGCTGTCTGCAGTCCTTTCCCAACGAGGTCCCCTTGAGTAGAAGATTATGTGGAGAGATCAGCAGTGATGCAACTTTGTCTTTTTGCCATATATCTCTCCAGATGATTAGTTCTCTGGTTGTCTGGGTAATACTGTTAAACTATGTCTAAATAAGGGAAGAGGGAACTCTGCTGAAGATTTACTAATATGCTGCTTATTGAGGCTGGCCCACCATGACTTCCATTATTGTCAACTGGTAATGTTTCTTTGTCACAAATTTACTGATATCTCAATCAAAAAGACACAATTACAAAATTTTTGTAATCTTTTCATGTCACCCATCTTGGGAAGTGCCACTGTGTGATACTCTCTCTCCAATTAATTGCAATATTGAGTTTTAAACCCTGCTTCATTTTTAACCAAACAAGCACTGTGAATTGTTTGTGGTTAGACACTTTGTAGGGTGCAGTTATCTCTAATTAGCAGAATTCTGTTTCCTATGGGTTTGTAATAAAATTTCTGGTGTGTGTTTTGGAGAAAAGGGTCGACACTTGCTTTTCCAGATTAGGCTGTTTAGGAGATTGTGAACCCAGTTACATGAAGTAGCAGGGCAGCTGGCAGCATGCACTGTTTTTGTAAATTCATAATTGAGACTTAATTATAAAACTATTGACATGCAAGACTTAAATATTTATTTTAAAACCTTTTTAACAAACAAATAGATAAACTGTTTCTGAAAAGAACACATGGATCTGTTTTATGACTCTCTTGGAGTTCTCCTGTACATTTTTTAACGTAAGATTGTTTTGTTTTCTGTTTTTGAGATTTTTTTCTCTTTTTTATTATGGAATGTATGGAGGAATTCCTATGACATGTTAAAATTCACTTGAGTTTAGCAGAAATTGGCCCCAGCTGTAGGTTTTCTTTATCCAGCGCCAGAGTGCCCGAACACAGAGTACTTCTTCCAAAAGCAGAGGTTGTGTGTGTTCCTGTCTGAAGTCTTGGGCTGAAACAATCTTGACTGTACAGAATAAATCCAAGATAGCTTTTCTTTATATTTTGCCTGTGGACTTACTCCTGACTTTGTAAAATTGTGGCAAAACACTTGCTTGGTGCTATATTGTTTGCCATAGCTCATCAGCTGAGGCAAACCATTTTAAAATGTATGGTATCTTTTATAAGAGCCTCATACAGGTGCATGTTTCTCTTTTCAGCTTTTGTGTATACGCATGATAATTATAGTTTTTTAGATTGGGATCATAAAGCCCAAAGAATATGATTTCCTTTGAAATAAATGCTCCTAGCTGCTGATCAGCTCCATTATCTGTTTTTTGTGTGTATGGTTTTTTGGGGTTTTTTTTGTTTTTGTTTTTTGTTTTTTTTTTTATGGGTAGAAAAGAAGCCCTGGCCATAACCTAGATTATTTCTTTATGTTTTCTTTTCTGAAGAATTACAGGTATATTCTGTTGATAACCACGAATAGATATTAGTTACTAGAAGCAATGTTGAAAAAGGTAAATAAAGTCCTGTCCCACTTTGGGGGGCAGGCTAAGCCCAACTTTTGAAAATATAACTTATCTTCAGGCTTGCCTTTTCAACAACATGATAAATGTGTTGCTTTATAGCATAGTGAAGGCGACAGGCCAAGTTATTTCTGTGAGAAGGGACTGGGAATGTAGAAGCAGAATGCCTTAAAAAAAATAAAACCATCTATTGACACACCAGCTTTAGGAAACAAGCATCATGAATCCCCTCTTCCTCTCCCCCTCCTCCTAGAAGTTCGTATTTCAGTTTGCTCCCAAAAGCTCACAAGTCTGTGCCAGACAAACACACAGAGCCTGCAGCAGTCCCACAGAGGCCACTCAGAGGAGGGACAGAAATGGAACAATCCAGCCCAGTCCTTGCCCCTCTCAGCCTGCCAGGCTGCACAGGTCCACAGGGTGACTCTCGCCTGGCCCTTGACTCCATTTCCCTGCCTCCTTTCCTTTCCCTCCCCTCCATCCCAACTCTCTGGAGTCAACCGTGAGGCCATCCAGTCATACGTTGTCCATCAGATGTGTTTACTTTTTCCGTGACAGCCGACACATCTGGAGCACATATTCAGGTTATTCCAGTGCCACTAGACACATTCCACAAGATCATTTCAGCGGTTGTTATGGCGATCTTCTTCCCTCCAGTGATTTTCAAGTTGCATGACAGAAATAGCTTGAGCTAACCAGGGGGACAAAAGTCAACGGGATCAGGAGGGGCTTCTTTCACAGAATGAACTAATTAGTGACCCTGCTTTCTTCACAGGGCAATGAGCATATGGTTTAATAAAGTGAGTCTGTGACAGTTTTTGGTTGGGTTTTTTTTTTTTTTTTCCCTCGTCTGTAGGCAGAGCTGTCACTGGCTGAAAACTTTCCTGTTTTTACTGGTGGGACCATAGTCTGCTGTCTTTCAACAGAGTTTACTTCACAAGTAGAAAATGTTTGCTCCTGAGAGTTTAACTTCAGAACTTTTCCTTGGCTGCAGGCTGCTTAAGTGTAGCAGGTCCTTGAGCTTAAAGAAACAGTACTCATTTCACACAAGGTCTGCCAGTGGCTGTGTGGGGTTTCATACAGGGCTAGGAATTTCCATTTTGTGCTTTCTATGTGTCTGTAAATATGCTTCTTAGTGTTTGCATGGATTTGGAAACGTGTAGAAGCTTATTAGTAAAGTCATAGCTGTAAGGGTTTTCTTACTGGATATCACTCGTGCAGTACATGAACTTTTCAAAGTCATCCCTGTTTTTTACACCTCTCTGTTTATGTTAGTTGTGAGTTCTGCAAAATCTTACATTTCAGCTTTCTTAGAAGGTTTTTTACATTTTTATACTTGTTACAGTTTCTATTTTGTTTACATTAGCAGTTTTACTGTGGATTAAAGCAGAGCACTGAATGCTATTTTTAAATTACACGTTAGTAAAAAATTCCAAGTTTACTTTGATCTCATTTTTCAAATAAGATAAGAACTGCATTTTTTTGTGCGTATTTACAGAATATTGTTGCCATACACAACTCCATTATGATTAAATTTGTGCCATTTTTTTATACTTGATTAGTAAGAACTGTTACACTGAAGAGAATATGTGGATTACAATAAATTATCTAAGTTTATGATGGGAGTTATAAGTATTGCCGTAGATTTAGAAAGCAGTCCTTAAAAATACTTGGTATTGTTAAACCTTTGTAGCAGTAGCAATATCAACAAACAGCAGTGCCCATGACAGTGGGGACTTTCCTCTCCTAAAGCGCCACTTACCCATGATTAGCATGTTGGCAGTCCAGGCTCTTTCTAAGTCTTGTGTTGGTGTTGGATTAATTTATGAGTTCTGAGCATGCCTACATGCAAAAAAGTGTGAGCATTTATAATTGCAAGCATGTTGAAATCCCATGGTGCTATATTCAAAGTGAAAATTAGAGAGATAAAGGTTTTTGTTTAATTATTTGGAGGCTGTCTGATTGCTTTTAAATTAGGGAAATGTGACAGACAGTGACATGCAGAAGGAAGTAGAAGAAAATTGAACAGAACCTTGACTATAAAGCAAATGATTTTCTGCTTTCTTCATTAGCACTGGGGATGGCTTTCCCCGGTCTTACACATTCCATTTGCGTGGTTACTGCTGAGATTGGTCACCAAGACTGCTTGAAATACCTGCCCTCAGGAGGGCTCTAAGGGACACAGAAAGGTCACATAATTAGACCTGATTTTAATTCATAGAGACCTGTTTTTCACTGTCTCTTTATGTTTCTGCTAGTTACACGTTATTAACTGGAGTGAATTTTAGCACCTAAATTAGATACTTAAGTATGTAATATGCAGAGGCAGAACTCAAGTTACAATGCTGAGGATAGTTATACAATTATGTTTCCCTCACCAGATGTAACTTTGCAGTAATTAAATATAATGAAACTTAAGTATTGTAGTCAGTGTTTTGGTAGCTATTTCCAAGTCCTATTGGAAATATCGCTTAAATCATGGTAATTAGTGCCAGTTATCTGTGAATTTTAATAAACAGAAATAAGGTACTATACTAACCCTTATTTTTAAAAAAACTAGATCAAACAAGTGTATTACCATCAAGCCCTTTCTATTTTTATTCCTTTCAGGAATACTTTGTTATGTCATCACTGGAAATTGGGTTGTTTTTTTTTACTTTCCTCGAAGCGATATAATCTTTTTCTTTCTATTTAGCCTTCAGCTTTCCCTCTTCATTTCTTTGGAACATACTTTTAATGTTGGACTGTTCAGCTTTGAACCTCTGTAGAAGTTAGTGAGGAGAGGATGCTTATTTGGAAACAGTCCTCCCTTCCTTTAGAATATTTGAAGAAATGGGTTCTATTATAATTTGCCCACATGTAAATGTGAGTTGTCCTCTGTAGTTAGTTCACTAGAAGAAACTACATAGAAGTCTGCCTTTGGTCCACAGTACATGGGATTTGTACTGTGAGGCTGGAACTTCAGACAGCTTTAGTACTAGGAGCAGATTACCATCAGCAGGATTGAATCCTGGTCTTGGATTTCATTCTTATGTCAAGCAACAGTTTTATTGAGACAACAGAAAACAGCAAGCAGCTTAATAGCATCAAGCAGATACTGTAACTGTGTTGTACAGATGGCTTGCATATAACATCTAAATAAATAGTGGGTTCAGACTGGTAGTGATAAAGCCAACTAAGATGGTTTTCCCAGTTGTGAAATGTTTGTGTAAAGAATGACCTGTTTTGGTTTTGTTCAAGTCTGACAGCTGAAGATGCTTTTAAAACCTTCTAGTCACTTAGAGTGGAGGTATACAACTTTGGTGTGGTAGGTTTAAAAGGCAGATCATACCCATCACTGAAATAGCAAGTCTCAGGGTTATGAGAGAAGATTGGGGACAGGAGATGAGAGCTGCTCAGTCCAGTTTACATTTGTCACTAGTGACTAGCTTTTAAAAAATGTATTAGCTGTGCATGGTGGTAAGTAAGTTCCAGCTGCAGGGGATTACTGCTCTGAGTGGGTCGGGGAGCTTGGAATGCATTCAGTTCCATCAGGGGATTTGTGACCCTCATCATTAGCCTTAACATTACTAAAGCACTAAAGATTAAGAACAGAGCAGTGTCACCTGCTCAGAACTTCAGAAAACTCCCCAAAATCATTATAAACAAAGAAAAATAAAAATTTACTAAAAAAATCTGGAACAAATAAAAACAACCAAAAAACCCACACCCAAATTTAAAAAAAAAACGCAACCAACCAACAAATCAAGAAACCCACCAGAGAGTGTTCATTCTCTAGGGAAGGAAGTATAGAACATTAAATTGTGGAGAAGGAAGAATCCCTCATGTAAATCTTATAATAGTGAGTGAAAGATTATGCATGTTCCATGTCGGAAATACAGGAAAATATGTAGATTTTGGCAAAATATAAGGTCTCAGTTGATTAATTATCCTCCTGAATTATTTAATGTGTCATAATACTAATTTACACCACAAACACCTCCGCAAATACCATCCTGTTAGTGAACATTTTTGTGGGGAGTTTCAAAATCAAGATGTGCTGCAATTTTAAGGAAATATTTCCAAGGGCTTTAGTCTCACAGGTTAGGAGTGAAGAGTTTTACTGGGGTTTTTTTTTCAGGATTTTTTTCCACCCCTTCAAGAATAAGGCAAGTGAACACCACAGAGCTTTACTTTTTTTGGGGATTTTGAAATTCAGCTTACATGCCAGCAAGCAGTTTAGTGGCAGGAAGTCTTTCCTAGTAGTGCAGTCATGAACTGGTAAACTAGAAGCATCTGTAAAAATTTAGAGGGAGTATCAGCTTTCTCAAAGCTCCAGCCCAAGACTAATGAGGTGCAAATGATAGTGCTGCATAACCCTTCTCCACCCCAATTGTGGAATGAGATATTGCGACAGAAAGAAGTAAAGAAATGAGACAAAGATTTCAAAACTTACAGGGCCCTGAAACAAAAACCGGGTTTTCAGAAGACTTTCAAACGGTTAAGGTGGGCCAACCTGCATATTTTGCTAGCAAGAAATTCATACCTCCTTCCTCAACCGCAGACATATTTCCATGGCACTGAATACTGACAGATGGAGATTGTGGAGCAGTAATTATTTTTTTTTCTGCTTGTGTGTAAAATTTTACCTGTTGATGTACCATCTTAATAACAGTTGCTCTACTAAGAAATAAACTTCTGCTAATTTGCGTCTCTGATAGATCCACTTCTCCAATTGCACTGCAGAAAGAGAGGAAGGCGGTGAAAATGCAATTTATTTGAAGGATTACATCTGGGGTGTGATCTGCTGTATCTTGACACCAGATGGCAGGTTTAGGCTGACAACTAAAACCCAGTTTAGCCTGGTCAGATGGCATCTTAATATTTTACTTTCTCTGACCGTATATAAGAGGAACTACTTCAACATTATCGCAGTTATTTGGGCTCTGATTAAGAAGTCCTCCATTTAATACTCTCTCTCTTAGTTTATTAATTTTCTGTGCTTCTTACCTCTTCAGTGTTTATATGGAAGATTGCTTCTCCTTGGCAACACCTAAAACGTTATTGTGCGGCTCATACCTTCTTCCAAGTATGCATTGTGGGGGCAGAGGTGTGGTGCCTTTAAGTGGCTGATTCTTGTCATAACAGGTATGGCATTAGCCGTGCTGAATGCTGAGTAGTGACTAGAAGTGACAGCATTGCGTTTGAGGTGCCTGGAGGGCACTCAGTCATCACTCCTACACAGCAATATGCCTTTGAAAGCTCTGTATACAGTTGCTTGCCAGTGTGGAGCGTGCTCAGTAAAAGCTAGAGAGACAGAGGTTTGATTCTTGTGCTTTTATTCACCAGATTTCCAGAAGAAACTCCTAGAAAATCAAGGGCAGATCAGAGCTGTGCACTGCTCAGTTTTTTCGGCTTTCTTCTGTAAGTCTGTGTGTGTGCCTAAGTAGGCTTTCCCTCTATCCCTCCCCTCCCCACACCCCATCCCACATAGCTCCTTAAGTTGGATGCTTAAGTGCATATCTTTCAACTTCAGGCCACCCAGGACCTAAAATCTTCATCCAGCTTCTCACTTCTCTCCCTACCTTCCGCATATATATTTCCACATACCCTGTAAAAGAGGGTGCTTTTGAAGTTCTTTTAGTTTGGCTTTGTCTTTCTTTGACAAACAACTGCAGTAAAGTGTATAAAACTGAAAAGAGAAATTTGACTATTAAGGTGTTACAGAATCAATATATTCTTGCTTAGCAAGTTTATTACTGAATAGTATGAGCTTCTAAAATGCTTTACCTGAAATGGAGTATATGGAGTTCTTATTCCTGTTAGTTCAGTGAAAACAGAATACCAGAGATCGATATAAAATACGGTGAGATGCCATATTTTATCTGGAAGTTACATGTCACAGTATTAAATTTTTTATCAAGCATGAGATTTTTATTACATATTTTTTAACCTTTATTTTTGTAGTATGTCTCAGTGACATCAATCAGCCTTTAAACTAGCCTTGGGCACTTTCTTGTAAAGTTCTTAATGGATTGCTTTTTTAAGGATTTAAAGTTAAGTAATTTTAGAAGGCCACTACTGCATATATGGGTTATGGGTATGCTACTACAAGTTTGCCGATATTTGATATTATATTTACATTAGTGTGTTGTTGATGATTTATTTCCAGATGTAGCAATGGAAAAGAGAGGAAGGGAGAAAAAAAAATAACTGTCTTCTATAACAAAGAGAAAATATTCACCTTTTACCTTTTACAGATGTTTTTTGACAATACTGATTAAGCTGTGAGATGGGGGGGAGCTGGACAGAACTGATTGTGAGACAGGACTGATTGTGAGAAATTTGCATTTGTGAAAAACATGTGTCTCTCTCACTATGAGTTCCAACCGGAGTGCCTCAGTACAGATTCCTAAGCTGATTTTGGCAGTGTTAAACACACTTTTTTGATAGAAGAAAAATGTTTAATGTTTACTTTAGTGTTGGAAACAGTGGACATGTTCTTCACTAGTAAGCATAATTTTTTTATATTTCCTCCATTTTTTTTCTCTCCTTCTTGAAACAGTATTTGATGTGAAAGGGAGAGACCTCTGTCATTTCTGTTTATATATGCCAATAGGAGTCTTAATTGCTATCAGAGAATCTCCTGTGCATTTTCATGATGAGAGATTCATGAATTGAGGCTGAGTGATTCTGATGTTCTATGGATTCTTGATGAGTCCTTCAGGGTTTTGGAAGACCTGTAGCAGGCATACAAACACCTTATTAATGGTGATGCAGCCTTTTAGTATATTCAAACAAACAAACAAATCTAATGGCTGAAATGTGGGAAGTTTTGAGACACGATGATCTCTGCAAAAGAAGTTACTTGTGCGTGTGAAAACTGAGTTCTGACAGAAACTAGTGCTATCAAGAGTAGAGAAAATTCATTTTAGGAGCAGTGTAGATGAAGTGGTTGATGGTTTAGAAATTTCTAGCATGAATGAAGAGCTTTTATAAGCCAAAAGGGCTATGCATTTTTTTTTTTTTTTTTTAATGTGATGGCCCTCATCTGCAAAATTACAATGTGATAAATTGTCTCAGTGTGCTGTACAGATGAAGTAACAACTGAAAAACTGAGATTTAAATCTGGGTTCTAGCTCTGAAGCTCTGCAGATTTGGTTGGTCCTTACTGTGGGTCTCATTCAGGGGTCTTTCAGTAGTGAGCAACGAACAGATACAGGTTAGTTTTCTGACAAGTACTAATGTGTGCATTTTAGAGAGAAAATTAATGAGAACACTTTCACCTGAGGAAAAAATAATATGTCATTTATCAGAAAATCTGATCAGACCATCTCTAAGCATACCAGGATACATCTTGTCCAGTGATGTTATTGAGGGCTAAGGGGTGGTTCAAGATTGGGCATCAAGTTTGTCTAAGCTTAAAGGCTTGTGTAAACAGACACTGGTGGAAACAGGCAAAGGCAGATCATGCAGGATGCTGCAGGATGTTGGGGAGTCACAGTGGTGGTGGAATGTTTTTTGTTCAAGCAAAGTTTTGATAGTTTTGATGATCTTTTGGTAATAAGTTCATCTTACCTACGTAGTAGCGTAAAATGAGAAAATTCAGCTTAGTAAAAAAATATGAAACAGTACAACAAGGTAATTTGAGGAATTTAAGAACTGTGTGTAACTTTGAAGAGTTAATTTAACTTTTAGTAGTTGCTGACCAAAATAATTTTTGGTTGGTTTTCTGAAATGATATCCAGTTGCAATAGTATCTTTAAAATATATATATTTTAGGCATATTTATATTGTCTCTATTTCTTTTCTTCAACTCTGATACCCTCTTATGCTTTCATGGCTTCCCTTTTGACTCCTTACTTCAAGATAGGCAAATAGGAAGACTTGTAGTTTATTCTGGAAGTAAAACCGGTGCTGCTGCATGAATTGTAGAGTGTCTAAGGAGGTGCTAGTCTGAATTTCAGGAAGTTGCATATGCTGTCTTTGAAGGCTAAACATGTCTCTATGCATATGTTTATGCTCTGCTGAGCTCAGAATCCACTCACTGCCTCTTCCTTTATACTCCAAAGCAAATTAAATAATGTAAAGCAGAAAAACTGTTCTTAGAGAATCTAGAAAAGGGTTAATCAAAATTGACAACTGCTAAAAGGAATCCTTAACTGAGTTCCTAACCATTGTTTGAGCATACAGTACAAATGTGTTCTGCCTAAGTTAGCCAGAACAATGTCTCCAGCTAGTGATTAGGCTCAACTCCAACTTTCACCTCAGGCAAAATTTATGCAGTTATACTACTGTTTGTCAGGTAATTAAAGGAAAAAGAAGTATCAAACTTTTTTTTTTTTTTTTTTTTTTTTAATTACATGTAAATAGGTGAATGTTCCAATTGAGAAAGGAAAACAGTTGACAAAGGCTTAAGAAGGAGGCAAACATTTGAGGCTAAGATTTGCATATGAATTCATGGATGCTAAATCATCTGTCGCTCAAGCACATCTCTGTAGCTGTGTTGAAGATGTGGTGAATCTCTTACAAGTTATGGTGCCATTAAGGGAGGTGGGATCACTGGAGCACAAAGCAGATGGAGAAGTACTTGGACAGGAATCAGAACCTGTTGTATATCAGCTGCTGCATGGGAGGTTGATTGAGAACTTGTACCTCAAAGTGGTTTAGGACCAGTTCTCTTCTGACCTGACTTCATCTGTGGGAGAAGGGTTTGTTTCACAGGGTGTACCTGGTCAGGTTATGCTTTTCTTGTAGCTAGGGAGTGTGCAGCAGAGCTACAGCCGTTAATACATCTTGAACTCTCCTGTTATGTGCTTAATGGCAGATCAAATCTTCATTTGTTATGTATTCAGTCTCGCTTACCTGGGCTAGAATTTAGAAAAAAGAAAGTATATGTGTTATGATTTCTGGGGATGTTGCTATTTACAAATTTAATTTACAAATGCTGAATGGCTAGCAATTCAGTGGGCCCCAAATAGAACCTGATGAGTATCAGAAATGAGCAATGGCTCCCAGTGACCTGTATGCATGATGTACACTGGTCTCTGTAGAGAGCTTAAGTATTGTGGTTAGTTTGACTAATACAGATAGAAAAAAGTTGTGCCATCATTTTTTGAAAAAGGTGAAGGGGAAAAAAAGTAAAAAAGATTGCCTGGATTTAAATTTAGTTTTATGACCATTAGCCAAGAATGGTTAGATTTATTTGCTCCATTTTAGCTAGGTTTTAGATTCTATTTAGAAGAGATTCTGAAAATATTTTGAGGCTATACGTTGTCTTTTTTTTTTCTCTATATTATTGCCAGAGCATTCCAGAAGCAGTCTAGGTGTGTCATAAATTGTTTTGACTCAATGCAATAGAAGTTTTGGGAACCACTGAGCTACCTCCCTCTATTCCTCTTGCACCCTTTGAAATGTTGAAGTATAATATACAGACATTACCTGCAGTATTATTTTTTTTTCTTTTAATTTCTGAGTCCTAGATTTGCTACTCCCTTACTTTTTGCTGTCCATTAGCTCAGCAATGACATAGGATGTAATGATGCCTTTCTGTCAACTTGTTTCCTGTGGTTTACATTCTGCCAGCTGCTAAGTATTTGGCTTGTATCTATAATACCTTGGACTTCTTACCAGCCTTTCATATAAAACATGGAAAATGTAGGACTGCTCAGCTGCTCACAGAACTTACCTGGATGTGCTAGTAAGAATTAGATGGATTAGATTAGATAGATTAGAGTAATATGTTTAACCTAATATGCATTATGCATATTACTCTGTAGGCTCTGGGTCCTGTGTTAATACTCTAATATCCCCATTATGGATTTAAGAGGCCTGCTTCTTTTTTTTGTACTAATAAGATATTTATAGGTAGGGAGCTGTGCATCCCAGTCCACAGTTAACTGAACTTTTGCCTCTGAAGAGATAACTTTGAAACTTCTGAAGTCAAAATGAAAACAGGCTTGCAGTTATTATCCAAGTCCTTCTTTCTGCCATCCTACAAAATAAGTTGGCCATCCAGTTCTGTAATCTCTATTCATGGAAAGTCTAGGAACAAGAGCAGATTTGATGAGCCTTTGCAGATATTAATGTGGCTGACTGTCAGGTACTTTTGATGGAATAATTACTGTGATTCTGTTCCTTTCCCTAAGATGGAACAGAAGTTGAGTAATAGTATTCAATTCATGGTGACCCTGTAGGATAATTGATATTTGTGTGTAAATAAGTTGTGATGTGTATTTTTAGTTTTCTCTCTGGTGTTTATATATATATGCATTCAGACTGTGGTTGAATGTAAATACCCTGCTGTGAAGGGCTGTATAGCGTTCTCTGATTCATCAGTATTTGCAACTTGTCCATCTATGCCATGATTGCATCTATAGAGGCCAGTACATCTCATACCTTGTTTATTTTCAATCCATGTGGCTAAAGTTTATTTTCAGTAGTGGTGTTCTTGCAACTAAATCAGTTTTATTTGATAATTTTAGATGCTATCGTACTTTTTCTTCTTCAGAACTTCTGTTTATTTTGTCAGAGGTGTCCCATCTCTAGGATTGCCCTTCTTGTGACAATCACTTCTCTGCACTGAAAGGTCTCATCTGTTATTTGATTACTCTATCCAGTACCCCTCACTTGCAGAGGAATGAAGGCACACAGTGTGAAAGGATTATGGGAGTCACCTCAACCAACAACTTCTGAGAAAAATAATTAGTTGTTCATATCCTCTCGAAAGTCTGGAGGGATTATGTAGGGCTTTGGCCTCATGTCTGGACAAGGCAAGAAGAAATCTCAACAAAAATCAATTTGCATCATGCAGAATATCCAATGGGTGGTCCTGGAAATCCAGCATTAGAAATAATTTTGGAAGATGAGACTATGCTTAGTCAAGGGTTCCTGACATACCTTACATTCTTCTGGAGTGTGTCATTCAGCTGTCAATAAATGAGAGTTTGTCGTTCATATCTGAGCTCACTTTGTCAGCTTTCACAAGCAGATTACACACAGTATGATTCCCTTCAAAAGAGGCAACATAGCCATTAGCACTGCTCGTCAGAATGAATTTTCTTGAAAATACAAAATTGACCCTCGAACTGACTTTTGCAAAATAATGCTGGAAAAAAGTATTTAATGCCTCATCCTATTTTCTCTTTTCTTTCTTGTCAACTCTCTTTGGGACTGTGCTGTCAGATAATCATCAGACGGTTATAAACAGCCTATAGGAATGTGATAAAGTACCTCACCAGTTTTCAACACTGTCTTACTGCAAGTCCCTTTCTTGATGGGTCTCAGAGACTCATCAAATAAAGATTCCACAGTGAATTATTAGGAGAATGATGTGACCACCTAAAACTGTTTTATATTGGAGGAAAATTTTTTTACAGAAGTTATTTTTGGGAGCCAGGGAAAAAGGAGAATATTCATCAGTCCTGGATTTAAGAGGGCAGAACTCCAGAATTAAAGTTCAGGCTGATGGCACTTGTTGCTCTATGAGGATTTTTATTTTAACCTGCAAGGTTCTTTCTGCCATGCCTTTTCTTTGTGGTAGGCCACTGCCACTTCTAATACCACTCTCTACTGGACCTTTCCATGAAGAACCTGAAAAAAACTTGTCATTATGCCATATCTATAATATTAGCTCATAAAACAGAAGATGGTGCATACTGAAAACTGCACAGGAATTCTCTCTTGCCAAAAATTTTACTGTTGATTAGCTCTGACAAAGCTAACAAGGTTACTCAGGTTACCTCTATTCTCTTGGAATGGAATGTGGCCATATTTGGCTGTAGGACATCCTGCACTTATATGCAACCTAATATAACACTTCACATTCGTTTAATGCAGATGTCGTTTCAACACTTCGTGCTTCTGAATGCCCTGTTTGATCGACATGTTGGTGACTATAGTGCAATATGATGACTCCCTCTCTAAGTAGAAAGCAAAAGTTAGGAAATAATTAGCAAAGTTTGCTTTTCCCTTCATTGTTGCTTTCCAGATTTGAAAAGTTTGGTCTCCACTAGGGTTGTTTTTCACTAGACATCTCAGAACCAAAGGATTACTTTACATTTTAGTGTCTTGATAGGTAGTATTTTATATTAGCAAGATGATGTGGGATCCACTCATTTCGATGGGAAAGCAGAAGATCTATGAAATGGATGTCTCCAAGAACATCTGTGGTCCTCTTATCTATCTGGAGCTTGTAACTAATTGCCAAATGGATTTATGTGTTTCAATGTACAGTAGATCACAAATCGGAAGAGGGTGATACCCTGTGTGCTGCTTTCCAGGACAGATAGCCTGAGGTCTACTTCTTCTCTTCAGATGTCAACAAGAAATGCCAGTGCTTCTGCTCCAGGATTCCTGTATTCCTGATCTTGTAGGGAAAGATATTTAAGCACAGCTTCCCTGACTCATCTTCTACTAGTAGCCCTCCCCAGGGTTAGGCAAGAAACAACATGATTGATCCTTCTGGCTCCAGCTTGGCTGGGGTAGTTCTGACTCCAGCACCCTGCCTTTGTTCTGACTCTGTTTTACAGTGAACTCTCACAGATTTAATGCCCGAACTTCACATTCTTCGATTTCATACTATGAACACTGGCTTCCAGGTGTTCAATCTCACTTTGCTTGTCCTCAACCAGTTATATTTGCAGTAGCAGCAGAAAGAACGGCAAGAATAGCAGAAGCTGATGCATGAACTATGTTTTTTACATGGACTACTGTGAAGGTGGTACCTCCCTCATGTCTTTGTTACCCGTACGGTTATGGATTATCTTTTAATCCTAAAAAGTTTCAACCTAATACCATCTTTGATGCATATTCAGCCATCTCGAGTGTGTATCCACATGTGGTAGGCATTTCTTTGTTTTTTAAATACCACAGTTCTTTGACTGAATAGGATCTATCTTTTAGTGAAGTGCCTGTTTTAGAGTGGATCTGACGTCTTACTGGGTACCTTTTAATGAAGACTGCTCTTCTGGTGGCTTTGAACTATGACTAAAATAAGGGAAATAAAGGCCCTAATATTTCTCCACATGCTGCCTTCCACTTTCCCTCTTTGATTTCAGATATCTATATATTAACATGTTTTCAGCCTTAGGTCAATCACTGTTGTTTGCTTCAGTGTTGACTATATCCATTCCTGAAATTTAAAGAAATGCTATCTGAACCTTCAACAGCACTTTTACCACTCATTTTGCCATTGCAGAAGCACCATGACATCATGATTTCTTGGGAGTTGCATTTTTTTGTTCAACTATATGTTTCTATCATGTTTGGTGGCAAACACTGTGTACAGGCAGGTCTTTGAAAGAGGAAAATTGATCAAGTGTAACTGGGTTTTTTTAAGAGATATGGTTATGCTGTCAGGACAGGTGAGCTGGATAGTTCTGCTTCATTATATTTGGTCTCATGTAAGGGCAGAATGTCACATGGCCAGCAGTGGCCAACCATGTTTTCTTCTAAGAGAGTAGATGTAACCTGAGATAACTTGCAACTTTGGCTGTAGTAGGACTCAACATGGCCTTTCTGAAGACAAAAAAAATGTTGTCTTAGTAAGTACTGCTAAGTGCCTTCCCCCACACCTTGATTGTTGCTTTGATGAGGCAATATATGCCCTCTGTTACCCCAGCGTTTCTGAGCCTATCAGTTGCATCAACTCCAGGAGTCTTTCTGATATTCCAAGGAGAAGTGGTAAGAAGATGAGCTTGGACTGCAGACACAGATGCCCTCTCAAAGAAGATTAACCAAATTCAAGTTGCTTTTTTCTCCTATGAGGGAATCCCTTAGTGCAGGTGTTCATAGTGTAATGAAAAGGCAAAAAGAAGTACCATGAATTTGTAATGGATTTTGTGTATATAGTGCCTTTATTTTTCTTTTTTCTTACTGCTGAAATTGGCTACCTTTAGTGTTTATACGTAGTACAACATTCTGAAAGGTGTTTTGGGTGTGCAAGCAGCACAGAGTCTTAACATTCTTACTGAAGTCAATGTACTGAAATCAATGGGAAGTGGTTACTGAAGTCAGTGAAAACAGAATTTAATGAATAATTTGTTTCCAAACTGTTGACTCTTTTCTTTGCCTTTCAGGATAATTATATGTTTTTGTAATTGTATATGCATCATATAGGCTACAAAATATGAGAGGGAATGCACATACAACTGACACATGAAGCATTTTGGTTTCCTTTGAGACCTGACTATATGCTGAATACCGTTATCCCTCTGAATGCCTTAGGACTTAAAGTTAATATGCAGTGAGAAGGCGCTTGTAAGTCCCTGTGGATCTATGTGGTTTACATTGTTAATTCACTGTAGGAGTACAAATGATACAATACTCAGTGACTCCAAGTCTTCTTCTGGGTGTGCAGTTTGACAAATTGTTAAATTTCATCCTGGAAATCTTTTAATAGGCTTCTTTCTACAATGTTTTTTGCAAGTTGCCTCGTTTGTCATTTAACTGGAGTGTTGTCATCATCCCTGCCTGGGATTTTCTTTATTCTTGGTGGGAAAGAGAGAGTGACAGATGGAAGACAAAGGATGTGAATGTCTTACCCCTGCAATTTATTAGATGAGTCATGCATGTTGATATTACATTAAATGATGAGAAAACTTAAGTTGCCTACTGTATCAGAGGAGGAGACTAGAATTTCGTGACTACTTGTAAATCTTTTTTTTCTAAAAAATGTTTTTTCTTTTTTGTCAGGACAGTATGGTGCGTAAAATGTGTGGTCCCCACCCTTCTATAGCAGGGATGAAGGAATTAAAGGTAGTCCATGAGACAGGAAATGAAGAGTAGAAACAAGCAGGACCAGAAAGCACAGCTTGCAGTCCATTGATCTATGTAACCACACACTGTTGTTCCTAGTATATGGAGCATAATCAGAAGGGATGAGACAAACCAAATCCTTTAGCCCATGAAGGTTACAGTGTTCCAGATGCAATGCCAAGTGTAATTTTTGAGTACAGGCTGCTGCTCCAAGGAGATGCAGACAGGAGTTATGCAGAAGTCACCTAAAAAGTATGCCTGAAGTCCAGCAAAGAATGATGATGTATTTTTCAATTTTGCTTGTTTTTCTTTAAAACAAATATATATATATGTGTGTGTGTGTGTGTGTCTGAGAGGGAGTGAACTGAGCACTGCATAATTTCAATGTCCTTACGTAAGGATGTTTAAAATAGCAAATACTTGGCTTATCTGTAGCATCTTTATTATCATGTAAATAAGCCTTTCAACATGCCTGTGTATAGTTTCATATTATTGCTTGAATTTTATATGTGTATAAAAAGAAGCAAAAATTGAAATTATTTACCTAATATCCCATGGCTCGTCATCTGACATCAAGAAATAAATGTGCATTTTCATACCCAGTTGCTTTTCCTAACCATTGGACACGCATCCTCCCTACTAACTTTTACGTGTCAAACTACAGTTACAAAGTGTGTGGGTAAGATTTATCTTAAACAGGTATATTTTGTGTCTGTTAATGACCTGCTACATCCAGTACTGCTTCTTACTCGAAGGATATCCTGTAAAAAGCCAGTTTCTATTTGTGCATGTGGCATATCACAAATTGAAGTAATTTCTGGAGTGAAATACTGAAAGCATATCAACAGCATAAAGTAGCAGATTGCATATAGTAAGACACTGGAGACTGGATTGCAAAAGTGATCAGTATCCAACTGTCTAGATGAAACTGCAGTGCAATTCAACAAGTACTAGGTTTATAAAAACTGCTATTTTGGTTGGAATGCAGGAGGTAATACCCATGTTTCATAAAAAATTGTCAGCTAAAGGGATGTGTGTTTCATTAAAAGTACACAGTTCTTATCTAAAATTTTCTTGGTTCAAAAGGCACCTTGGAAAAGAAAAGTGTGATGTGAGTGGTGAGTGAAGACTCAGAACATGTGTGTGTTTCTTTGATGCTGCTGTAATAATTTCCAAGTCATTTAATATTCAGTATCTGTGGTTTCCTTCTATTTTGAGTACTTTTTATTTTTCATTTCTATCATACAAAGCAATTTCCTTCAAGATCAGGGAGAGAAGGAAGAATGTACATTGTATACATGATGACTGCTCTGTGTTATGACATTCATCTTCAGTCACAAGGTTGGTGGAGATAGTACCACACATCGGGTACTTCTTACCTAAAAAGATGAATTGTATAACACCGCTCAGCCATGATGAGGACACTGTTGGTGTATTAATGTCTCTCTGTTAACATTTAGTTGCTATTTTAGGCTATGTTCTCAGTTACTAGCAAATGAGCACACAGGAAACCAGGAAAACCAACCAGATTTAATTCAGTTTGCCCCATTTTTCTTCTTTTAATCAATGCCTTCATTTGTCATTGGATACTATTGTTTATTCTGTTCACACTAGAAATAAGGCACAGTCTGAACTTCATCATAATTTCAGCATAATGCAGGTTCAAAATGAGTATTTCTCTCTCTAAACTGTCAAAATCCCTTCTGTACTGTATGCAAGCAGGAGAGCAGTATTGTTCCCTTTTTGTTCCTAGAGACTGCTTTGCATCATCTGGAATTTCTTGGCCTTTGCTAGATGAGTTAGCTATAAGAATCCCCAGATTGGTTCTAAACTGTATTTCCAAGATAGATGTATGATTGATTAATAGCTTCCATGCCAGAATGGATGGTGCTATCTGATTTTAAGGAGCTGTAGGAACTTTGTAATCTCTCTCTAAAACTGTGTAGCCTGTGGCTGCTGTGATCAGCTGAAATGCACTGACTGTCCCAGGCTTGTACTTCTAGGGTTTGGTGGCAGGATCTTGCAGCAAATTCGGGCTTGAGGTGTAATGACTTCTATAGTTGGGGAAAAAAAAAATAATAAAAAAAAGATAAAATCCAAACCAACACAAATCGAGTAATATTGGCATTCTGGAAATCCATCCTCTCCTTTCCACACTCCCATCTGTTACCAGTATGCCTTCTGTCCTCAGCGTTCCCTCATTACAAAGGTTAATCTTTGTGCTTAGTACCTGGGTCTAATCCACTTGTATGTGTCTACTGAAACATTCCTGGAAAATTTCCCAGCTGGTTGCATCCCTGTGGGAGAATTGAGTGAAGAAAATGAACTGCTTAGTGTATCAGTAACATGCCTGCAAAGTGGACCAGTTAAACTATGTAAAGTTA
>JANRGW010021854.1:0-37668 GCA_024733675.1 Psilopsiagon aymara
GCCAACCTGATGAAGTTTAACCATGACAAGTGCAAGGTCCTACACCTGGGTTGGAGCAGTCCCAGGCACAGCTACAGTTTGGGCAGAGAAGAGATTCAGAGCAGCCCTGCGCAGAAGGACTTGGGGGTGTTGGTCGATGGAAAAATGAATGTGAGCCGGCAATGTGCGCTTGCAGCCCAGAAAGACAACCGTACCCTGGGCTGCATCAAAAGGAGTGTGACCAGCAGGTTGAAGGAGGTGAACCTGCCCTCTTGCTCTTGTGAGACCTCACTTGGAGTATCGTGTGCAGTTCTGATGTCCTCAATGTAAGAAGGACACGGAACTGTTGGAACAAGTCCAGAGGAGGCCACAAGGATGATCATGGGACTGGAGCACCTCCCATGTTAAGGTAGACTGAGAAAGTTGGGGCTGCTTAGCCTGGAGAAGAGAAGGCTGCGTGGAGACCTCATAGCAGCCTTCTAGTATGTGAATGGGGACTATAGGGATGCTGGGGACAGACCCTTCATTAGGGACTGCAATAACAGGACAAGGGGTAACGGGTTCAAACTTAAACAAGGGAGGTTTAGATTGGATATAAGGAGGAAGTTCTTTACTGTAAGTGTGGTGAGGCACTGGAATGGGTTACCCAGGGAAGTTGTGAATGCTCCATCGCTGGTGGTGTTCAAGGCCAGGTTGGACAGAGCCTTGGGTGATATGGTTTAGTGTGAGGTGTCCCTGCCCATGGCAGGGGGGTTGGAACTGGATGATCTTAAGATCCTTTCCAACCCTAACTATTCTATGATTCTGTAAGTAACATATGTAAGTTAAATACACTTCAAGAAAGGGAAAACAAACAAACAACTGTAATCTCAGTTCTTCACATCCTCTCTATAAAGACAAAGGAAATATGCACATGTGATAAGGGAAAAGGTTCATTTGTTGCACTCCTAATAAAATCAGGAAGTATAATGTACATATACGGTATTGCAAGGCATCTTGTTAGTGAAAGCAGTGGATTAACTTCCATAAAGAAAAAAATCCAACCGAAGAGTTAGAGGATCTTAACGCTAATTTGTGAAAAGGCTAAAAATTAAACTAAACCAACTTCAAACTTAACTGTGGGTTTGTTAAAACATCCTCCGGTTTAGATGAAATTGCTTAAATGTTCTTCAGTGCCAAGCTTTTCCTCCAAAGGAGCAAATTACTTAAACTTAATGAAACCAATACTTTTAAAAACTAAACAGTTGTAGGGGAAACAACAGACAAAACCAACATGGCTACAAATTTTTCACATGCTTATGATTATAGCCATGTTTCCTCAAGCCCAGTAAATGCCTATCTGCTTGCTCCAGCTTTCTGCAAAGGTGAGCAACTTTGTCTTGTATGAGAATGGGTGAAGTAGCTACAGCCAAAAACTCGTTATGAGAAACCTCTACATTAGAAAATACTCTCAGTAGCAGTACTTCAGCTGTGTCTGGCTCTGTATTTTTGCAGTTTTGGACTATAATATCATGAGGTTATCAAACCCTGCTTTGTCGCTGGCTTACTACATAAATATATGTAAATACGTATCGATACATGCATATATACATAGAATCATACACTGATTTGGGTTGGAAAGCACCATAAGCTCGTCTAGTTCCAGCCCACTGCCTACAGCCGCTACAATCCCTTATGAAGGGTCCCTCTCCGGCATATTTATAGCCCCCCTCCTGGTACTGGAAGGCTGCTATAAGGGTGCCCTCTTCTCCAGGCTCAGCAGCCCGAATTTTCTCAGTCTGAGCCTGTAGCAGAAGTGCTCCAGACTCTTCACACCCTCGTGGTCCTCCCTTGGACCTGCTCCAACAGTTCCGTGTATTTCTTACGCTGAGGACACCAGAACTGCACACAGTACCCCAAGTGAGGTCTCAAGAGAGGAGAACAGAGGGGCAGAAACCCGTCCCTCGACCCGCTGGTCACGTCGCTGGTTGTGCAGTCCAGGACCCTGCTGCTTTCCGGGCGCACACACCTCACGAGCAGCTCCCCGCTCAGCGAGAGGAAAGGCAGCTCCGGCGCACACCAGGGTGACCGCAGCCCGGCCGCCCCCTCCCCGCAGCACCGCAAAGGGCTCAGGCGCCCTCCCCGCCCGCCACCGAGCACGTACCGGAGCGCTCCGAGCGTACAGCGGCACCGAGACACGCCATGACCCACCCGACAGCGCGCCGCGGCGTTCAAACGGGACAACTGACACGGCGGCGCGCCTCGGAGAACCAATCACCTCCTGCGGCCTTGACGCGCTCAGCCAATCAGCGCGCCTGGCACGGAGCAGACGCGTCGCCATTCTAGTGTGGCGCCAGGGGGTGGGGCTAGCGGAGGCGGAGCCCTGCGCATGCGCAGGAGGGCCGTTTAGGCCCGGCGGGGCGGTGCTCCTGTGTGGTGCCGCGCGTTCCCGTCCCCATGTCGGCTCCCTTCGAGGAGCGCAGCGGGGTGGTGCCCTGCGGGACGCCTTGGGGCCGCTGGTACCAGACCCTGGAGGAGGTGTTTATCGAGGTGCAGGTGCCGCCGGGCACCCGCGCCAAGGACATCTGCTGCAACCTGCAGAGCCAGCACATCGCGCTGTCCGTGCGGGGCCAGGACGTGCTGCAGGTACCAGAGCGGCGCGGGCGGGGGCGGGGGCGGCACCGCGCCTTGTCACCCGCGGCGGGCGCGGAGGCCCCAGGGCGGCCCACTGGGTGGCGGGGGTGAGGTGCCGCGGAGTCCCACCCGCGTCTGTAGTGGTTTCTTCTTTAAATACCCAGATTTTGATAAATCAGAAGCGAAATGCATCAGAATAGTTTTGTCAAACTTTTAATGGCGATCGGGAAAAATAAAAAGCCAACAAATTCCATGGGTTTGCCTTCCTTGGGTTATGCTGGGGCAGCGTTTGGGTGCTGCCTGACGCCAATAACCCGGGTCAGCAGCAGCTTCGCTTTCCAGCCGGGAACAAGCAGCTCTTCCCAGTGTGGGGCACGTACCTCGTGGCACCGCAGCTCTACGTTTTCCTTTGACGTTTTCATAGCAGCCCATTACAAAGGTCTTTACCCTCTGAGAAAAGCCCTGAGTGGGCTTGTGGTGGGAATGTGGTGAATGCTTTATTAAAAATGAAAAAATTATATAACAAAATCTTTTTGTTTTGTTTGTGTGTACACAAAAAAATTGTGTAACAAAAAATAATTCTTCAGTGGTCTATGGCAGGCCTGTGCTTACAGGGCCGGATGGCCCTATCCGTGTTCAGCAGAAAACAAGAGGAAGTTGGGAGTAAAACTTGGCATTTCAGTGGGACCCAGATGCTGAGCGGGTTTTCCAGATTTGTAATACTGTATGTGTCTTTTGCAGGGTAAGCTTTTTGACTCGACAGTAACTGATGAAGGAACATGGACATTAGGTAATAACCTCCATCTGGGGGGGCATTATGAGTGCACTGGGATGTCTCAAAATATGCTGCAGAAGTTTTACCCCTTGTTTTGTAATAGGAGACATTACTTTCTTCCCTGTACATAGCCCTGTAAAAAACCAACCACTATGGCCACACCAAGGAACTGAGGTAGTACAGAAGCCTTAGAGATGCTATGTCTGGAAGGCAGTAGTCAATGAATTACAAACACTTCCATATAGTGAGTGTTTTTCTGCAAACCTTTGTTAAAGCTGACAGTTACGGTATAGTTGTGCTGTCTGTGCCTCTCTGTAATTGTTGCTTTTCTTGGCTCTTATGCATTATGGTTTTGGGATAGGTGACATCATATGCATTCAAGTTTTGGGATGTGTGTCAAAACCTGCAGTCCATGGGAATCGAAAACCAATCTAAAAATCACACTAAGGTACCTGCAGCTAATGAGAAAAAAAAAGTTGCTCTAATTGTTACAACATAATTGTTGTAAAGTGATGAAATTATTTTGGGTTTTGGTAATCATATTTGTGGACTGTGCCTCTCAGTCCTCTTATAATGGATTTTGTTTTCCATTCAGTATCTATTCTGAATATTGATTAATAATTTAGCAACTTAAACATGAAAACTAGAAGTGTAAACAAGCATCATGAAGCCTTTTCCAGTATATGAATAATCTTCAAAATACACTTGCTAATGCCGTATTTATTTAATGAAGTAGAACCCTACATACTACGTGTCACCTTTGAAATGCTCTTCCAATATGTTGTCTATAGGCGTACTGTGTTTAAATAAATTGATTGGAATTCCATATGGTGCTAAAACTGTTCTGGCTTTTATTGATGTTTTCTCTGTAAAGTCTGACCTCAAGTGTTTCTTTATTGCCTTAGCTGAGGTATACATATTACTTGATTAAATCTTTTGTATGTTGTGAACCTCTCTCAAAGGTTAGTTTATGTTTGCAGTAGAAGTACTGACTGTAACTATTGTGTGATTCTATGAAAGTGTGTTTTAATCCTGTAACACAGCTTAAGCATTTTACAGGTCAGAAAGGGGAGAAATGGCTGTATAGGCCATCTTCGCTTCAGCCTTTCCAGTTCTTGTTAGTGTATATGTATCTATCAAGAACCCTCTTGATGTTAAGAATTTAAATTACTTTACAAAAAAAATATCCTCTACTTTTTAATGGTAAATTCACTAGAACAACAACAAAACCTAGTGCATTAGACTGAGTTTAATGGTTGGTTTATGTGTGTTTTAATTCAACAGAAGATAGGAAGCTGATACAAATTGTTCTAATGAAGACAAACCGAGATGCTGGAAATTGTTGGACGTCTCTGTTAGAAAATGAATATGCTGCTGATCCTTGGGTACAGGACCAGATGCAAAGGAAACTGACACTGGAGCGATTCCAGAAAGAGGCAAGTTAAAGGACCAGAATTACTCCTTACATTTTACGTTTGCCCATTAAGGTCATGGCCATGAAAGCTGAGCAAAATTGTTCTGCTGTCCAGTGCTGTGGAAGCATATGTTGTAGTTCAATATATAGAGAATACTCATGAGGCTTGGTCAGTGGACTTTCAAGAGGTTATTCTGTCTGTAGTCTGTCTGAAAGTTTTATGAAAAGTTCAGATGTGTTAGGGGATGGTGCTGCTGTTTCAGGGCTCATGGCACAATACTAACGACTTTTCACTTAAGTTAGGCTACATGCAATTTGTTATTATATAGAATTACAACATAGGTGTGTTTACAACTGACTTCTAGCATTAAGCTGTTTTGAATATGTTGGCTTATAACATTGGATAATGTAGAATAGTTAGCTGGAAAATATTTTCCTTGCCCTTTTACTAAAATTGCTTAAATTGTTTTGGTACACCTTTAGCACACAGCTGTTCCTGAGTGTCTGCAGAGTTGTAGGATTACAACTTCTTACTTAACAGCTGAGTCAGCACACTACTCACCACAACAAGGAACATAGTATTTATGAGACTTGTTATCCAGCATGACAGGTACTTCTGTTTTCAAATTGTAATTTCAAGGGACACTAGAAGCAAAAATTTTTTCTTAAACTTTCCTTAGTGTTTTTTTACTGGGAGACCTAACTGCTTGTCAAATGGAGAACACCACCACAAAGTCATTTCAGCAGTACGCAGCCAAACTGTGGCAATTCAAGGTTTATTTATTGATACATTTTCTAAGAATTTCAGTGCCGTGTCAAACAGATGACGAGTTGATCGTTGTATGTCCTTGGTACAATAGCAGAGTGTTAATAGAAACAGTTTTGGGGTTTTAAATATTTTTTTTATTATGAATAATGCATCAACTAAACTTTTCTCTTTCCTCCATCAGAACCCTGGATTTGACTTCAGCGGGGCAGAAATTTCTGGAAATTACAGCAAAGGAGGACCAGACTTTTCTAGTCTTGAAAAGTAAAGTGCTTTTCTCTCTGTTCCCTGAGAGGAATTTCACGTTACACGTAAGGACTGTACTCCTGTAGCTGGTGAAGGCTTCAGTGATCTCTTCAGTGGATTGTTGTCAAGTAATTGTTTCAGTGAAGAGAAAGATCTCTTCCAGTAGAATGAAGACAAAGTATTACCAGCTGATTTGTAAACTGTGATGACTTTCTAATGATGAGGGACAAACTATAGAGAAAGGCGTACACAAAAGGTAACATCATGAAGCAGGTGGGTTTGGGTTTTATTTTTGTTTTTAGAAACAGCATACTAAACTTGTCAGTTATAAATATGCCACTTGTCTTTATGCAAAAATACCTTATTCATTGTTGCAGAATAAAGGTTATAAGCAAGGTACTTAATATTTTCTCTTAACTTGCAATGGGAAGGATATTAGGATGGCTACACTTACACTTTCCCTCTGAGGCAACCCTCACAAAACTCATAAATGTTACTCCAAAAAGGCAATTTAAATAAAATTACTGCAGCATCTTGTGTTGGATAAGATTCTACAAACCACTGTGCTGTCAAGTATAGCACTAATGATTCATACTTGTCACCAGGTAAATGATACTAGAAAACTGAAAGGTCAGGTGAAACTGATATATAATTTTATGTGTTTGTGTAATATAACCTTTCAGTATAAATATTTAAGATTTTGAAAGTAAGAGAGTGTTACTACTTTTGAAAGGGAGGTCTCTAAGTAGGGAATGGTGTCTTGCATCTACTCATTCCCAATTTATAGCACTATGCTGCTATCTAAGGAGCTGTAAATTTTTGTAGATAGAGTTTTTAAACTTAATACATTTTAAACTTGGCTGTTGCATCATATAATGTTTTATGTGTGCCAGTTATGTATCAGGAATTTTCTGCTCATTGTTAAGGATGCAGCTGAGAAGCTCTCCAGCCACAGCAATATGGAGCTGAGAAGCACTTTGACCACAGGATGAAGGCTGGGTAAAACAGGCTAACAGAGGAGGAAAACATGACTGCCAAATCCTATTATAGTCTGAACACTGAAACTATTGCCTGTATTTAAGTCCGAAGCTGAAGTTCTCTGGAGATAAATTGCAAGCAGCTGTGCATCTTGCTGCTGAGCCTTATTTCTGAAATTGCACCATTATTTCAGTTGGCACATGCCAAAAATAAAGCAATAGTTGGGGAAGAATGATATAATTGTAATTACATCTGCTGCTTTCTTGTATGAACAAGCAAGCATTAATAGTCCTGAAATAAAGAGTGCTTCTTCTACTCATGTCATCTTTACAGAATGTGAAGTAGGTCCATACACTGTGCTTGGGTTGTTAGGAACTTGCCTTACTATGCAAAGTAAAGTAGTGTGTTATCAAATGCTGATTTCTGTCCATGAAGTTTTGTATCTTTACCATAATCCTAGTATAGAAGGTGGATGGTATAGTTAAGAAATGAACAAAACTGATGCAAAATAAACTGAAGAAAAAATAGAAAACAGATAATGTTGCACAAAAATGCTGAATTACCATCCTGTGAAATAGTAGTTTTTGTTACAGCAGTTTGTTTGTACAGGGTGTTTTATGTCTTTTGCTTATAGGAGAAGCTTAGCATGCCATCTGCTACTTCAGTGCATGAACCTACATTTTCTGTTTACACTTCAAAGCTAAACATTCCCATAGGCTCTGCTTTATGAAGTAGCATGAAAGTCATCCTACAGCTAAGTCAAGGAAAGAGGACTACTCTTTAGAATGTACTCTGGCACCATGGTTCTGAATTGTTTTAAAAGAGGGTTGAACTATTGGGTTAGCTACTTTGATCATATCCTGCAAGTTACAGGCCTCCAGTTTTAGAATACAGATGAAAACAAAAAGGTCTTGAAGGATTTAGAGTAACTGTGGGCCAAGTTGCAATAATCTTGTCAAGCATCTCGAGTTTCTCCTGTTGGTTCTCCAGCCTTTCCCACACAGCTTCACCCTCTTACGTAAAAATTTGAAAATATCTCCATAACCTTGTATGTCCTACTGGAAGTTTTCCAGGTCCTGTTCAGTGATAAGTCACTCTATAGGCTATCCGCTAGGATGTTTTATAACAACTGGGAAAGAAAGTCACACAGGTAAGCACATTTCAATGTTTAATTGAAAGGTCCGTGTTTTGAGATGACAGTTAGAACTGCACGCTACATCTTCACCATCTCTCCCAGTAGGCTGACCACACCTTTGTCCCAATCAGTCGTATGCTTTTCCCAGGCCAGTACAATAGTACTGGCAGTTGCAAAACCCAATTACATGTTACGTGGTGCATTCACCCATGAGTTCATGAGAAGGTTTGATTTGTCCAATACAGAACTTTGGTATGAAGTCTTCTGTGAAAGGCTTAACTAGTTTGAGATATTAAAAGAATGGTTTCCCCCTCAGCATAAAAAGGGTTGCCTGGCTAACACCTAAGACCACTCCAAATTCAGAACATTCTGATCTCTCCTTCTGCACTAAGTTCATATGACAATCTGTTAATAACAGCCCATTGCTAATAGCCTCTACTCCAAAGTGATGTGGCATTCAAGAGGTCATTAACAACATTCCCTCAACCTCTGTATCCTTTTAACATACAGTAATACATTCTTACTCACTTCCTTGTTAGCACTAGAACCATGATACACTTCAAGTACTGATCTGGTCTTCAGAAAAACACAGTTGTATTTTAAGCAGCTTATCATTTAAGAGATCAGATTTCTCGATTCCTCCTGTGTACAGGTCAAGATGGGGCATTAGCCCTGTTCTTACTGTGCCTGTAAAAATGTACCTGTTAAACATCAGCTTTTACCTCTTGTACAGTGAAACTTTGGAGAACTGATGTCAGATTTAGGGCAGGTGACCCAGTACTCTCCCTCAGCTTTCATCAAGTATCACAAAGCTTTTACACTCTATGATATAGTTCCTAATCTCAGTAAACTACTCTTCTTACAAAATACTGAAGTTAATGATGCTGGGTTAGTGACTGCCCTTTTATAAGGCAATGAAATAACATTTTTCTCCTGCTTTAACTACTTGACATGTCTGGCAGGTATCACATGGCCTAGTTTTTAATGTATCTATGGTAGAAGGCCAGTGTCCTGCCCGGCAGGAACATATGAACCACATGACACTGCCCAAACAGCTTGTTAGATAGACCAACAGGCATTTGTCACCGTCCTCAGTATTGAGCAGGATTAGTCTTTAGTTTAAGACACTGCAGCACTGTGCTAGTGTTGTCTCATCTTTGGAATCAGATTTTGAAAATTAAGTACCTGCAGTTAAAGTAAACCCAAGTTAGACTACACAAGCTGCTCTGCAAACTCTTAAGGCGTTAAAATTGTATGTATCAGTATTGTGGTATTTCACTGAACAGTCTAACAAATCTGATGAAAACTGACACTGAATATTGTTGTAATAACCATGTAAAGAACATATTTGCAGGAAGGATCTTTAGTCTGAGATGTTATGTATTCTTTCCATGAATTGAGTTCTTCTTTATTAAGATCATGTTTCAGACTTCCTTTCTCAAATATTCACGTGTCTGTTGACAAGGTCACAGCATTGTTCTGTCCTTACTTTGCTGTATTCCTGGGAAGAAAAACCCAAACCAGTCAACTGAAGGCTTTCTACAAGACCTAAACAAAGCATCAGACTTCAATATTGCAAGACAACAAGAAGAAAGCTGTTACAGAAAAATATGTAACCTTTAGGATTAGTCTAGATAAGGAAGTAGTTCACAATTTCTAGAGAGTAAAAAAAAATGCAGTGATATGAATAACTGAATTTGATTTTTTAGACTTAACTGATCAGACAGTTACACAAGTAAAACTATAGAACTGTCTTCCTTTTAAGTGGTTTAAGTGAAAGATTAAAAGAAACTCATTTTAGTAGGCAACTGTTCCCTCTTAGCTGATTCTTTTTAGGATAGGAGCAAGCCGAGCTTTTTCTCTGCCTTTTTACCAGTTTTATTCCATGTTTTAGTTTGCATAAGGTCCCAGTGTCTGCGTAAAACACATTTCTGCTCCCAAAGCACATCAGAGGATCAGTTCTTTCTCCAGCATTTATATATTAGGTTGCCACTTTAGGTACAGCACTGGCTCAAGCATGAACATGAGAACAGACCAGCCTCTATAACAGGCCTACTATGTTTATGTTACATGTCTTCAAGAGGTTCCTTATACAGAGTAAGAAACTTCAAGGTAGTTAATAGGTAATTCTACACAATCAGAAGTTGGTTTTAAAAGAAGTTACCTATTACGAGCTGGTCTCTGGAATTGTAGGAAGATGTGTTATTCTGTAGTAGCTATGTTTAAGCTCCCGTGCTGTACGCCCAGACACAATCCATTTTAATTTCTGGACATTTGGCTTGGAACACTTGCTCGAGGAATATTCAGTAAGGCACTTTAGCACCAGCTCCTTCCAGAAGCTCAAATCTCGGTTGTTTATCTAAACAGCAAAACAGAATCTTATGTAACTCATTAAATCCTTATGTCATACGTGTGCGTTCAGCTTCTTTATAGAAGATAGGAAACCAGAGATCCCAAGACAAATGGAAAAAAAACCCATGAAACCAAACCGAAAACAAACCCAAGCAAACAAAATCTCAACAAAGCCACAAAAGAAAACAGTATGCCAATGGATCTCCCCCTTTTCCTCTGTGTAGGCACTTGCATGCATTTTTCTTGCTTCCTTCCCTGAATCTTTGTATATACCTTGGAATGCAACTGCAGAAATTCCAATGCCTCTGTCAACTCCAGCAGTTTTTGTTCTTCTATCTCTAGAGCCATAATAGACAGTGCCAAGACAGAAGGCTGGAGAGACAGAAAAAGTTTTTAAACACTGCTTTGTTAAGTTTCATTAGCCTCATTGTCCTTGAGCTTTCAAGATATTTACCTTGGCTTTTGAAAACATGATTCTGCAGTGACATGCCTTAAGGTGGGTCTCAAGTCGCTCAAAATTAAGGTATTTTCTCCTGTAATATAAACAGATGAGTGAAGGTAAAAAAAGACCACAAGCTTGATCAAGGCAGCACCACCCTTGGGAACTCAAGAGCAGCAGGAAGAATGTTATCTAAACAAAGGCCTCATTTGTCCCAGAAGTCCTAGGGTTACAGTCAAACAGGTGTTCACTTTTGGCAGCCCTAATGCTAAAAATAAATCTTGTGGTGCACTGGGAAGCCTCATACTGTCAAAACAGGCTTACCAACAGGAATTTTAGTGCTTACCAGCAAAAGGAATCTCTAAGCCAGATTTTGAAATCTTTGCAATGAGGCAATACTTAGTGCAGCATAAACAGAGATGTCTTATACCATCATTATTGAACAAGTTTGGGTTTTGGCTCAGGGAAGAATACTATTTGGATCAATTTATGCAAACAACTTTAAAAACCAAAATAACATTAAGCAACAGATACTCACATTTATGATATCTACCAATAAGGGGTAAAGTTTGTGGGGTTTTTAACTACAGAAAGGACATTTACTCAAGTTATTTCCCTGATCACTTTTCTACATAGGCTCCCTGATCATATGCAGTCATAGCTAAAGAGTATTACATATATTACCTTTCACAGCTTAAATTCTCATGAATGAGTGAGTGATACAGTTGTAGAAAATTGAAAGCTGTTGTAGCTTTGACTTTCCAACACAGCTTTTCCAATATGATTTTCTCCATTCTCATCATATCAGAAACCGTGAATCTGTACTGGCTTATTCGAATTAAATCAGTGGCTAGAGGAACATTTCTCTCTTCTTCTGATGCCTTCACAGCCAAGTAGAAGCAGCTGAGTCCGACACAGCCCAAGTGTTTAGGCTGTACCTAAGGAAAAGTAAATTGTTGTTTGTTAACTTTAAAGAGGAAAGCCTTTGATCAGCCATGTCAACATAAGTGCCAAACTATGTAGGACCAATGTATATTAGGAAAAAAAAATACGGGGGTCACACTGGGGCTGTTCTGTTTTTAAAGATGGAGAAAAGTCTTTTATCTACTTTATTTCTTTCTTTACTTAACTGAATGAGAAGACCATTACACACTACAAGTTCTGCCTTGATCACCTAAAAAAGCAGGATTGTAGAACAGTGTATTTTGATTGAGGTAGAACTGTTTTCTTAATGAGGTTCGATAATAACCGTAAGGCTGAAAGTGAGCAACATACCACTCCATCTAGCTTTCTCATTTTTGTTTCAACACACAAAGAAAACAAGCTGTTGTTCTTGACCAAATAGCACAGTTGTAATCCTGTTTTGTTAGGCAATTAAAAACAATCCAGGTCAGCATGCCGCATATGCATGGTAGAATGGTGTTAACAAAATGTTTTTACCAGAGAGATTCTAAGTGCTGAACTGCTTCAAACTGCTTAATATTGCTTATGGGTAAGTTTAAACAGTAAAATAAGTCGTTTAAAGCATTCTTTGTATATATGCAACAGGCAAGATAATCTGTCTTGATCTAACCCATGAAATTGGCTTGCATTTCCAAGCCTATGGACATCCTCAAGTTGAAACTGATGCCTTCTTTCTTCTGTTCTCTAGAGGTAATATCTTTTTAATCAATACTAAAATCTGAACAGGGAAAGACATTTCTTATCTCTTGTGCAATGAGAATCTCTGGAAGGAGCTTAACCTTCAGCCTTCTAAAGCCAAGATGTTTTAACTTATAATAGGAACAAGGCTGCAATGAGCAGAAGCCAATGACTGAGAGCTTATACTGTAAAAAGCCTTACATTCATTTTTGACAAGAATCTGTCTAAGAAATTCACAGCTAGTGAAAACGTCTCTGTATGGAAGCCAAAGAATTGAGTTAAGCTGAGGAGGTCTTTCACTTCAAAGTCTCGAAGCCTTGCAGTCATCCGGAGGCCATTATCGTGAGCAGATTCGATCAGCCTCAGCCCAGAGGCCTTTGGCTGACATCTTAACTCCTGTTCCAAGAGGGCTGTCAGCTGGTGCAGCAGCTCCTCAGCTTCAGTAGTTACAAGTGTTTCAACCATCTGTAAAAACAAACAAATGTACGCATATCAAACAGCTTAAAGGGAGAAAACTTCTACATTACAGTTGCCTCTAAAGCAAGGTAGAAACTTCCCTTTTGCTGTAGGTATGTGAACCACTCAGCAGAGAAGATGCCCCTGGACAGACCCAGCGGGGCCCGGGGGCTGCAGTCACCCTCTGACCCAACGGAGCGGCGTTCTCTGTCCCAAACCCCGGACACCCCAGGGGCGAGGTGACACCGCGGCTGAGCAGCTCCAGGAACCGATCAGCGCCCTCCTGCCCGTCCCTTCCGCACCCACGGGACAAGCCCGGGCCCCGCACGGCGCAGGCGCCGCCTCCCCGGGACAAGCCCGGGCCTGTCGTTCACCGCGCCGGCGGACGAGCGACCTGCCGGCTCTGTCGGCGGGACGGAGGGGACGCGACCACCCTACTAACGGGCCGGGCACGGGCGGAGGAGCCCGAACCCAGCGCCGGTGGGGCCCAGCCCCGCGATCTTACCTTGTCCCTGTCTCCCAGCTGCCTTCTCGGTGGGGAGGGCCCCGAGCCGCCGTGACCAGCGGCGACAGCGCCGAGCGGTCACTCTGAAGCGCGGTGCCGTCCCCCGAGCACCCGCGACCATCGGCACAGCGTCACAGAGCAGCGGCCCCGCGCGGACCGCTGCCCGCCCCGCCCCGCCCCGCCGGTGGGCGGGGCGCAGGGGTTGATTGACTTCCAGGCAGGCCAATCACAGAGCGCACGTGGCGGGAGGGGCGGGACGTCGCCTCCGGGATATGGGTGGTGCCTGCACAGTGGCGCCCTCTGCTGGCAGCGTCTCCGCCGGCGGTCTCGGTTCCGCCCTGCGGAGCACGCGGTGCCGCGTCCTCGAAAGGGCGGCGTTAGGGCCGGGGCCGCTCCGTGGGGAGCGCCCGCGGTGCCCGTCCATCAGGGCCCGCAGAAGGGTTTTTTTCTGTGTGCTCGTGGGGCGCCGTGACGAGCCGCGGGACGCGTCCACCTCCGGGCTAAAAGCCCCGGTGGGCTCTGCTGCGGCGCAGCGCTGTTGACCCGCGCATCTGCCTCCATCTCCTTTGTGTGCGTGCTCGGTGGAGCGAAACAGCGAATGTTCTCTCTGCTGGGAGAACTGGCGCGGTTATGTGGAGGGGAGCGCGTGGCCCGGGGAAGTCAACTCCGGTTGGTTGGAAGTCTCCGGTCGGGTTGTGTGTAAGCTGTTTTTGTCTGGGATCAGTCAATGTGTTACAAGAGTTGGAAAACGCATGGGGTTGTTTTTAAACACACAGGGCAGCATTTGAACCTATTCCAGGCGGAGAAAGTGTTCTGCTTCTGAACCGGCTTCAGGCAAAGGAAGGGAGTTGCTCTCTGTTTAGAGCTGTGTAGGGTGTTCTCGAGGCTCGAGAGAATATAATAAATAAATTTATTTTTAAATAAATGTTCCATTATCTGTTATTTTATCAAGAGTTAATACCAGTTTCTTAAAAAGCTGAGGTGAGGATTGCCTGAAGGAGGTGTTTCGCAGACCTGTAATGTGTGCTGCCTCTTTCAAATGGTTTACAAATGCTTAAGTACTTGATTTCTTAAAACTACGGCATGAGATTTCTCCTTCAGTCTGAAACCTTCAACCTCTTTTGTGACAATTGCTATGAATTGGTTGAGATGCTTAAAATTCTCCAAAGGCACAAACTGATATTTTCTGTAATGCAAAGGGTTTAGGAAGGCAAATCTTCTGGCTATATTTGATCTTCCAACTCCTCAAAGAAGATGTATGTTGATATGTGACTAATAGATGAGGTGATATGCCCTGAACTTTGTTTACCACTAAATATATAGATATTGAAGCGATATTCATATTGCAGATGCAAGGAAGTTCTCTGCATCTTCATAGGACTTGAAAGAGTCCAGTTGCAGGTGGGCTTTATGGCTTTTGGGAGTCCAGGATTTCAGAACAGCCTAGGTGATGAGTGTCCTGAAAAGAATGTGATGAGTTTGTTTTTTTTTTTTGTGTGTGTGTAAAGTGTTTTAACTTGTTTGTTGATCAAAAATATTCGTATGTAGAAAAGGTAGAAACAGAGTACTATAGGACAAAGAACGACTTCGATTTAGGCACATCCTCTCCTTTTTTGTGTTAAGTACTGTCCTTATCAATATTCATCGGCCTATTGGCATACAAGGAGAGGAAGATGAGGGTGCAGCTTTCCTGGGAAGCCTCTGCAGTCGTTTTCCTTTACTTGAAGGAGTGTAGGTATAAAACAGGGGGACTGTATCATGCATCAGTGAGCTTTATCATCTTACTTGGTACATGTATCAAAAGCTGTATTCATCCTACTTTCTCCTGTTGTACTTCTCACTTATCTATTATGGGTTTGTGTCATTCTCCCTATGACTTACCTTTGGAAATCAATTAAAGCTTGTTTTATTAGAAGAATCTTTGTACTTCAGAAGGATGAGATGAATGACAAGAAAGGTAAGACCAGAAAGAAGAGTGGGTAGAGATGCAGAGATTTCTAAGAAAAATGTGTTTTGCATACTCAGTGCTTGAATTTCTAAAAGGCATCATGGAAACCAGCATGAGGGAGCCTGGGAGAGCTCTTGGGGTGTGAAGGTGGAATGACCAAATAGCGTGTCTGTCCTTCTCCTATAAAACACTTGCATAGAATCTAACCTTCAGGTTTCCACTTGCCATCTATTTAACTTCCTTCCTCAGGCCTTTGCTAACTAGTGGTAGAGTAAATGCATCTAAAAATAACTGTTTTGACCATTATTATAATGACCTTGATTTTTGTGTGTTTTAGACAAAAAAACTAATTTGTTCAAAAATGAAAGTGGAAGTGTCAATCCCAAATCTCTTGTCACAGCCTGACAAGAAAATGAATTGGCTTTCTGTGCTACAAACTCTTAACTATAAATCAATCTGTTGCCGCTCTGAGATGCGTGTGTAATTGCCTATGAATGCAAACTTAAATACCTCAAGTATTCACAGATGTAGAACATCAGAAATAAAGATTATAGTAAATCGGATCTCATGAATACGCATATTTTTGTTGCCAGTAAATACTCCAAGTTATCTAAATTAAAATTCAAAATTATATATTGCAAAGGAAGCATTCTTCTTTTTTAGGAGTTGGAAAACATTTGCAGTAGTCTTCCTGTCATTACTATGCACATAATAATCATGTGAAGCAAATGGTACTTCTTTTTTATGCTGCTTGTTTTAAATAGCCTTTTATTTCTTAACTGTGCTATTAAAAATAGACTGAGAACTCTAAAAAGCTGTGGGCCATGGAGCTGGTTGGAAGGCACTTGACAGCAGCCAAAGCCACTGGCCTATTTTGTGTTCTTGCAGTAAGGATTCTGGGCTGAATCAACACTAAGGAAAACTAATTCATGTCAATTGAATATAATGTGCGTGCTTTGATTTAAAAACATTCCTGGGGCTTAGACATTTAGTAAGTAGAGGCCCAGAGGACCTTTACTGTTGTATTCAGTTAACATTGCTGTTGCAGTCTAGATTGCAGTTAGCCACCTGGGCTAACTCTGCAGCTGTGACAAGTTTCTTGCTCTAAGGTATCAGGCTTCACTGAAGTGGCTGAAGCAAGTGCACACAATTCATCTGCTCTGCACTCCACTGCTCAGTGTGGGTCGGAGACTCTTCAAGAGTGTGGCAGCAGATGTGAGGGCACCAGTAACTGCTGAAGTGTGTTGTAGCTGTTCTCTTCAAGCTCTGCCAGATACAAGATAGAGGATTAAGACTGTGTAGCTGAAGGTGTCACATCTTCTCTGTTAGATGTCTGTTCTACCTCTTTGGTGGATGTCCTGCCTGAGGCAGTTTTCTTGAGAATCGGTATTGTGGCTGAAGGCACATTGATCCAAGTTTATACAGCTGTGCCTAGCTAAGGAGTGGGGTAGTCCTGGGGTTGCTGCAGGGATGGGTGATCCTGCCATAGAAGCAGAGTAGATAGTTTGCTGGAGTGATATCCTCATCTCTCTTTATATGTGTATGTATTTCAGAAGTAAGTGTAAATGTCTTTAATCCCTACAGCCAGAGTCAGAGAGCACCGATGGGTCTTAACTACCCGGGTCTTCCACCTGTACTCCCTGTCCAGAGGTCCAGGAACCACACTGAGCTCAAGGCTGTGGGTCTAGGAAGGACTGTGGTCAGCTTTCTCCCCTGCTTGTCCAGACTTGTTGGCTGGACTTTCCAGGTGGACCTTGGATTTGCCTCATTGCCTCCCGTGTGTGTGGCAATCACAGGGCCATTGGCGCAGGCTGTCACCAGACTGGCTCTGCTCACTCTGCTGTGGGTGGTGCCTTTGTTGGTGAGGTACTGCCCTGCCTTTGCCAGGGTTATCCTCAGTTTCAGGTTAGTTTTTCCTGGTGTAGCAAAGCTGATTCGTGGCTCTTTCACCTTTATGCTTCAGTCCTCAGTAGTTTTGTCTGATTCTATAGAAAATCCTGTGTTCTTTCTACTTCGCTTGGTCTAGAAGTGCCTTGTGTACATGAAAAAATTCCCATACATGTCTTGCTGTAAATAGCATTATTATAAATGAGCTTTAATCAAAAGCAGATTTTATGGGAAAGACTTAGTACTATTTTTTTTGATATAGTTTTCTCATCTTTCCATCCTACTTCTGTGAAGTTGTGTTTACAGCTACCCCTGCATGTTAACATGTGGTTTTAAAAACTGCTTCTGTAGGGATACTTGCTGAAATGAATAGGGCTTCCTTTCCTGTGGGCTGTTCTGGACAAAAGCCTGAGTTTGTGGTTAGTAAAGGACAGATCCTATAGTTAAATCCTTTGGAGGTTATAAATCTGTTCTTAACAGCTAGGGGAATTACTGCTGTAGCATTATTTGGTGATGAGTTATAAACAGATACTGATTTGCTTGGGCAACATCAGAAAGCACTGCAATATGGTTGTCTTAACTGGAGAAATGCGTGTATGTGGGCTGAGACCTTGGGAGTCTGAAATACACTATCCTTTCTTCTCTGTGAAAGGAGACCTACAGATCTAGTATTACCTTGTTCTGATGACAGCTGCTGAAGTTAATGCTTGTTTTTTGCATTTCACTATATAATGTTTTGTAGCTGTAGCATCAGAATTAAGGTAAAACTCCTTGAAGCTACTTTTGCTGAGATTTCAGTAAAAAAAAAGAAGGTGACTAAGAGCTGGAAAGGTTTCTCCCCTGTCCCTTTTCTTGTGTTTTATATGCAATTCATATAGACCAGCACACGTATGGAGAATCGGGGTTTTGATTGCACTTGTCAGTAGTTACGTCGTGCTTGTTCCTTCATAGTAATTGTTTAGAGTTACTTCATTAATGTAACTGTAAAGTACACATGAGAAAGAAGGGGAAATGAAAGTAAAGAGGTGAAGCTTCCCAAGTAAATATGAGGCCCTACAAGGTATTTGCGTTGTCTGGAGTTACTCCTTTATAGAAGCTTGTTACCTCAAATATGTTAGAGGAGAGAGTAGAGATCTTTGGGACGGAATTAAGTCAAAGTGCTTGTGAATACAGCTGTTTTTCTCAAAATGGAGCTCTGTATCACTCTGCAAACTGTCCCATGAATAGTCTGAAGATTCAGGGGATTGCTTTGATGTTTGATTGGAGTACCTGTTCTCCCAGTGGTCCAGTTGAGTGGTGTATGGGTGTTTGTTCAGGGTGTTTTGTTTAGCATGTGGTTATGATAAAGAAATACTAAATAATACATTGATCTGTGTTAAATAAAAGGTGGAGCTTGCACTTGGAGATCGGATTTGTAAGCATATAATCTACCTTTTGCGCTTGCTTTATTTTTGAATGTATTGTTATTCATTATGTATATGCCGTTTACTGTTAAATTGCTGATAATGTATAGACACTTATAATAATACAGACCCTATCCGGATTATGTGGTGTTTGCAAGTTCGGTTCCTTACTATCAAAATTAATAATAAATATAGTTGTTTGGGAAGGTTTTGAGAAAGAACAAAAATGCGATTCACACTTGTACCGCATGAGGGCAGTAGCGGCACGTGATTTGTGTAGTCCTCATTCATGTTTAATGTTAACACTCATTAAGGACTGTGAGCTTTGGTGTATTTATATTAGGTGTTTCAGTGAATGTGTTGTGGAACTACTTTTATAAACCCGGAGCTGAGAAATACCAGAAAAGACTGTGAAGGAAGAGATTTTTATAAAGAGCACTTTCAAGTTAACCTCCCACTAGAATGTTTTTCAAAGCTTTTCGAAGAATGAGTTTCAAAGAAAAGCAAGAGAACTTGCTGAAGGGAGGAAGATGCTATCACTTGACAAGTGCAGTTGGCAAATCTGCATCTGAAATGTTCTAGGTTTTTCAGGAGATGGTCAGGTTTTACAGGAATTAAACTTCTTTTTCTAAAGAATTCATTTTCATACACAGTGTTTGATTTTACTGTTTAGTTCAAGACTCACCAGGATTATTGACCTAAATTCTTACTGTGTACTTAAAACATGCACTTGCAATTGTTACATCCTCATGTGGCTTCTTTGCAGCAGCAGATATGGAAGTATTAAATAATTACCCCTCTCTTTGCCTTTAACAACGGACCCGTCATGTTTTCTTAACTGGCTTTAAGTATTGAGTCAGATTAGTAGATTTATGAGAGAACAATGTACGTAACTGCAGGTGTCTTAATGTGTATTGTCTTCTAATGTGTGATTTCTCCACCAGTTGAGGACTTTTTGATATGGCATCTGGTGATGGATTCTTGGGGCAGTTAATGTAAGAGTGAGGATAAGATTGTAACTGGACAGGTGTCTTGCTGAGGGGGCACAAGGACTGGTCTAGTGGATTGATTAATGTAATTAATTCTGTAATCTGATATTACAGTTTTAAGAAACTGCTGCTCCAGCGTCAAATCTGCTTTTGTTTTCTGTGTCTTCCCAGCTTTACATAAGCTACTTGTGCTTGCACTCCACTGAGCCTGGAAATGCTGCAGTTACAAGCCAGTGGTCAAGCAGAAGGGTGAATTGAGAGGTTTCTGCGGAATACCATGTGGATCTATTAAATGAAGCATAAAAAGTAACTCCACAGAAGCACAAGGGCTGCTGATTTGTCAGTGGTGTGGGGTGTTTGTTTTTACATGCCTGCTAGCACCAGTGCCGATTATGAGAGTTTCCTTGAAGGCTTTGCTGAAGCAATGTGAAAAATGTATGTCTAATCCCTGAATGATGCAAACAGTAAAGAGGAGTTACTGGCTTTGGTGTGCCAAGGAACACAAACCACCATTCTGCTTTTGGTGCTATTAGGCAGAGCTTTTAGGCTAAAGAAAAATTATGTGCTTTGCTTGCACACAATTTCAACTGTAATTGAAGGAAATTTATCTAGCTAAATTTCCCTTTGGGTTTACCTGCCAATATGCCACTGGAGTTTTACCTCTGTTCTATGATCTATAGAATACCTCCTGTTTTCTATGTATGGTAAGCAATGGAATGAATGGATCTCGGATATAGGAATCCGAACTACGTCTGCATAAAACCAAACTGGCAAATATAACGTCAAGTTTTCAAATGTATGTAGGCAGCAAACTTTTGATGGAATATGGAAAACATGGGGGGGGATCTGTATGCTACATGTTGTGCTGTGATGTGTGGCTGCTGCCTTCACCAAATATAAAAGGAGAAAGTGATACTTTTAGATTGAACTTTGCAGTCTTGTGGGGGAATTTATCGCTTGTACAAATATACCTTGTGTTCTCTGAAGCTGCCATTTCGGCACGTGTATGACTTCAGACACTCTGTAGACCTTTATAAGGACTGTGTAGGTTGTATCATCCTTGCTGGTCACTTCACGTGCCTGAAGTCGTGTGTGGGGCACAGACTGCCACATGTGTCCTGGGGCCGGGGGGAGCGAGCTCTTTCCTTTGGGGCTGGTATGTATGTGCATGGATAGGGCAGAGTGGGCAGTGACAGGAGTCTGGGAACCTTTTCTTGGGAAGCAGGTGGGGGAAGCGCCCGTTCCCTGGTGCGCTGGGCTTTGCGGCCGCCTGCAAGGTCTGTGCAGGGAGCTGTAAATTGCTGACCCGGGTCAGACAGAACCGGAAATTGCTTGGTTAAATAGTTGTGGACTCCTGATGGGATGTTTGTTACTTGTAACATAATGTGGTTTTCAAGTTAAAACTGTGAAATACAATTCATACCCTCTTTGCCTGGAAACCCCTTCCCCAGTAGGCATTTACACCAAACTAGCAGCTGATCTGAATCGAACACAAGTATAGGTCCAAAGAGCTGCAGCACACACAGGGAAACTAGAAAAGCCAAACTTGTGCTATGCTTCATCTGCCTTTCTTTGAATTTGGGTGAGGAGAAGCAGTTGGTCAGTTTACTGGAGGTTTGGCTGCATCTTGCTTGTGTATTTCCAAGATTAAAGTGGTGCATTGCTTGCAAACCTTCTATTTAACATTTATCGTGAGGTTTGTGAATGGGTTGAAAGGCTAGTAAGCTTTGTGCAGTGTTCCTTGTGCTGTTGGGGGTTTGTGGGAGGGAAGTCTGCACTCTGGAGCTTTGACAGGTTATCTGTGTGCTGTGAGCTCAGAAACAAGGGGCAATACTGTCATTTTGGTTGCTCTTCATTAGCCTCCAGAAGCACAATTTGCAAATTAAAAGATTGTTCATCAAATGCCTCTTCTGCATAAAGTGAGTTTTCCATAAGGTTAAGTTTCCATGATGTTTTCTATCGCAACAGAATTACTGTTGCTTCTATCAATTTCTTCTGGGCCACTTTTCCCTTTTCAATTTGTTCCTTGCTTCTTGTAAAAGAGCTTATACATTATGCATCTAGAAGCTGTTTTCCTGGTGTTCCTATTCAGAATAACCTAAGACATGTCAATCGATGCTGCTCAGGAAAACTCATATTTTTCTCCCAGGCATCTTGGAAGGTTAAAACCCTGTAGCTGGCTCAGAGATGATAGCAGTCATTGTAATGGATTGCACAGAAAATCAATAGGAAAACCCTATTGTTTGAAAATGTTATTTCAAACTAATGTCAGATTAAAAAATATGTATCAGTGAAACAACTTGTATTAGCTGGTGACATGAGAACGTATGGTTTATTCAGTTACTCTGTATGCAGTTTCATTTGTCTTGCGGAGTAATGTGCATCTTCAAGCTCCTGCATCTCTGGCCTCTGCTTTCTCACACCTGATTTAATTTAATTGTAACATGGAACTTTTTTCAGATTGGCATAAAGAGAGCTGTAGAGGCTGTCCTCATAATCATTGCCATGACATAAAGCCCTGCACCATGATGGAAGACGTATTTGCTTTTCTTCCTTTCTGTGCTTACGCCATTAAGTGTCCCAGTTCCTATTGACGAAAAAAAACAATCGCTTAGAGAAAGCTACAGTAAATGTTTTCTTTATCCAAGTAGATCAAATGTGTTTCCAGCCTATGTTGTAGAAGAAATAATTAATTTTGCTGGGAAGTAGTTTAAAACTTTAAACAGGAAGAGAGGCAAAATGAGCTCTTTCAATAGACTGGTAGCAACTAATGTTTCAAAATTTATCTAAGAAAGGCACAGTGAAAAACTGGCTAATTGAGGCAATCTGAGGGTTTTTAACGAGGGTGATCCTCGTACAGCCAAACCTGTAATTTCTTGGGTCCTGTGGTGCTTTCTGCTTCGCTGTTTGTGGCAGGACTGGGTAGCTAAGGTGGTATACTGTCACCTTTGCTTCTCCTGGTCCAAGATTTCTTTTCTACTTCTTGCCTGTATCTGTGATTTCCAGGGCTTGTTATGCTGATGTTAAATCTGAATAGACCCATATGCCCCAATCAAGAACCACTTTGCATGGTAGTGCAGGGCCACCCTGGTAATGGGAATGTGACACAGATTTCTGCTTTGTCCAAGATTTTCAGTTTTGCCTTTTCATTTCCTTTCACCCAGAGCTTTACTCAAAATCAGTATTGCTGCTTGCTTGCTAAGCAGCAACAGCATGTCAATGTGCTAATGGCACACAGCTAGCAACCTGGTAAATTTGCCATAGATAATGGAGAGCTTACTGAAGTGAAACCATTTTGGACACTTGTACTGAATTCTTCCCTGTGCATGGAAAGTTTTGAGCATCCCAGGATCCAGCCAGGATCTTATACTTATGTCTGCAGTCCAATGCTTCTAATAGTACCTGTACCAAACATTGACTAGACAATGCAAGAATTCCCATATTTAATAGCTGGTAACTAGTAATAACTATGGGTGAAGTAAAATAGCAGCTTTTTTTGTGAATCCTTAAATCCTCATTCAGTATGTTTCATCAGAAACATGCTTTGCTTTTTTTTATTTAATTTTTTTTTTTTAACTAATGTTTCTGCTTAGCAGCTCCTTGTATGTGTATCCCAGCTTATGGATTTTCATTATGAATGGTGTCACTCTCACTTGGTACATCTGAGAAACCCCTGAAAGCCAGTAGATTTAATGAAGTGCTCCAGAGTTTCTGTAGTGTAACTCATTGCAGTACTTAATTTGTAATTTAAAAGGACTTTCTTGATGGGCAGGACTGAAGGATTTAGGTAGGAAGATGTAGATGGGGTCTTGGTGTTGTATCTCTTCCCCTTTCCCCCTCTGCTTCCTTCATTTTTTTCTCTTTTAAAATCTAACTCTTTGAACAGAGAGCTGTTGATGTGTGGAGGTATCTGAAGTGGTTTCTTCAGGTCATGGAAATCGCATATTTATGGCACATAGTTATTTGAAATATTTTCCCTAATAGGTCCAGAGAACTGAGCTCCTGCTTGTCCTCCACCCTTTAGAAATTGTGTTTGGAGGCTTTGTGATGCATTAATACTTAAAAGACTAACGGCAAGCTTTGTACAGTGCCTACCATGTTCTAGAAGGTTTCCTATGTCCTTTTATGTAAATTTTCATGTAATAAAAAATATTTCAAGGAAAAACTGACACAGCGATCATTGTATTGTGGATATATGCAAACCAAATGATGCAGCAACACAGTTAAAGGTCCCAAGTCCGCTTTGTGTTTCAGTGAAATGTAGCCATTCTTGGCTTTTAAGGTCAGTATGTGGAAATTCCCATCTCCCCATCCATAATGAACTTCAGTTTATTGGAAGTATAATTGATTTTTGAAGCCTCTTATAGCTGTCAGTAGATGTGGGCTGTCCTGCAAGCCCGCAGCCTGTGCTTGGTTCTCTTGAGTCTTTTGTTAAGGGTTTCTCAGTCACTGTGCTTTTTGGGGCTGTCTTCCACATTGAAATAGTTTTAGGCTCCTGTGACTTCTGTAAAGCAATTATGTGACCAGTATGGAATTGCTTTTCCAGATGTGTGGTGCTAAGTACTTGCAACAGCTGAAGTTAACATGCATCCTGCTTGCTCGAAACTTGTACCCTGAGGCCAAACCAACCTTTTGCCTTAACTGGTGGAAAGGCTGGCAGCTGTGGGAGCTGCTGGGTTGAGGACAAAAGCCTTTTGAGGCAAAAGTCAGAGTAGGAGCATCATCAAATGCTGGGTTCCTGCCCAGCTCTAGTGCTGGCTATTGTCCAGAGTTAGTCTATGCTTGCCTCACCTGTCCTCTATGCTTCTGTTACTTTGCTTTGTTTCTTCAGTCATTTTAGCACTTTCAAAAGTAGCATTTGAGAGCTCCCTCTGGCACAAGCTCTGTAAAGTGCATGTGTTGCAATGCTTTGTTTGTCTTTTCATTTTTCTGTGAAAAATGATTAAAATGGTGTGCTGTTTGGTTTACAAAGTGGACTTTACAGTGCTTTCCGTGAGACACAAAAGTAGACAAGCCCTTGCAGTAGAGTGAATGAATACATACTCCTATGGAGACTGCTTTGCATTTGTCCACCTCTGCAGCTATTCCAGGTCTGTCACGGATGTCCTTTTCAGCACTGTGTCTGAGCCAGGCTTTCTGGTTAGTGTTCAAAGAAGTAATTACAAGAGATGAACCTGAGACACTTCTCAGTTCTCTTGGGCAGACCCCTGGGGAGATGAGTAACTGCCTCTTCTGAATGCAAAGCAGCAGGGTGAGGGTTTTTTGTTCAGACAGTAAGCACTTCAGTCTAACTTTGAGATTCTTTCAAATAGAAAATGCCTCTTGTTTCGTACCCTGAGCAGCAGAGTTGCAATGGGACCCACTCACTTGTAGGCACAAGGGTTTTCTGAGGTTTGTTTTTTTGTTTTTGTGAATCAGTGTTTTACTGTAATATCTGATCTGGGTACTTCAAGAGTCCCAAGCCATAACAGATGTATAGCTTTGAACCACAGATGTAGGGTATTTAGCCAGTCTGAACCATTTTGTTTCCTTCTTACTTAGTGATGCTTAAACTTTTAAATCTATCTTTCTTTACATTTTTGTCAGCTATCAAAAGTAAGTCTTACTTTTTCTATATAGACAGTTACTGCCTTGCTCCTATTTCTTGCTTATCAGTGTGAAAATGTGTTATGCTTGGGTATGTGTGCTGAATTACTAGGCAGTTGTCTGAAGGCATGTAGTGAGTCTAGAGCTGCTTGAGTGAAATAGGGCTATTCTTATTGAAACTGTATGAGTGGCAACAGAAAAAAATCTGCTTCTGTGAGACTGAGTGCATAACTGGTAAATGAAAGCTGGTTAAGAAGTTGTTGTTGAAGTAACCCTTCTTAGGATAGGCCATTTTCAACAAGAGCTTGATTTGAAAAGGTCAAGATGCTGCTTCTGGTTAGAACTCACAGGAGAGTCCCCTGCCATCCACAGTTCATACATTCTTCTTCTGTGCTTACAGTTATGGGGAATTTGTGTTGAACCGTAAGCTGTTTGGATACCTCTAAATAAGAGGCTTGAATGTTTGTTGTTTTTTTTTTTCCCCTACATCCCTGGTAATAAACCAGACGAATGTACAAATACTGTGTCCTTCTGGATCTTCAGAGCCAAATTCCATTATTGTTTTTCAGGTGTCTCAAGTTTAATGATATGAAGTCTATATTGGCCAATTTACAGATGTGAAAGGCTCTACCCATTGACCACTGTTCTGTGTGTAAATACCTTGAAATGTTAAGTAGTACTGCCTCCTGACTCTTCAGTGCCTGATTATGGATCCTTCCTGGAGTACCAAAGGAAGATTGGGAGGTGTGTTGTCACTGCTCTATTCTTCTCTTCCCCTGATAAGCTTCTTGATTACCAGAAGCAAACCTAAGAACTAGTACTGCTTTAAAGCATTAAATCCCATTCATCTCTTTCATAAGTGTATTCTCCAACTACAAGAGGGATCACCCAACAGAAAAAGTATTCCTTGTGGGTGGTTCATTATTGGTTTTTGCTTCTGAATCTTGTGGAATTCATGACCATAGAAATAGTGTATTTGCAAAATAAATGTTTGTTCAGGAGCTTATCTAATGCTTGTTAAAGGACTGTGTAGTCCTCCTAAGGGTATTCCAAGTGCCTGAGCTACTCGTTCTGCTTTGTTCATTATTTTGCACATTCTGCAAACATTGAAACTCTGAGGGCAGGTGACGAGGCTGTGATACAAGTCCTTGTGTTCTATGAGTAAAGCTGTTAGAAGAAGTTGCCGTACAAATGACAAAGTCACTGAGATGAAAATAAGTATAACAAAGAATAATGAAAGGTGGAGTGTGGGTTGAGGAAGCATGAATATAGTATTCATAGTACTTTTTGGTACTGCAGCTCAACTGAGATAGGGTAAGTGTTGATGTGGGCTAGACAAAACAAAGTCAATTATACTGATTTAAATGGTGTTCATGATATAACCACAGGTTGATCAAATTCTGCTTTGAGTATGCAGTGAACTACAAAAATGCTGATAACTACTGAAATGGCCATCGTAAGTCACTGAACTGAAAAACTCGTCTGTTGCAGTTCTTGACTGTGTAATAGGCTTTAATGTTCAGACACATTACCGTGCAGTATCTTGAACTTTCCCCAGATTCATGTAATCAATGACCTCCTAATCTACAGAAAAAGGAGGTTTTAATGTACTGGCTTCCTCTCATTAGTACTGGAGTCATTAACAGATTAGACCTGTATTTCAGATACTATAGAGTAAGGCAGATTATTTTAAGCCTTCCAGCAGCTTCTGCTTAAAAATCAGAGTATGATGCCAAGTGGCATCTTATGTCATTTGCTGCCAAATATCATTTTGCCTCATAGAATTTGAATCTACTCAAGTGGTGTGAAAGCAAAATTAAAAATCAGCCTACCACTGTTACTTAGAACCTTTCAAGTATGCTTGGAAAACTGAGATCAATAGAAACCTTTACTGAAATATCAAATTAAAAATAGGGATTAGCTCATTCGAAAGTGAAAGTATATGCATTAGGGATTCCTGTTCCATAGTGGACTTAAAGTTCAATTCACATGGGTTTTGGGTGAAGATTTTGAGCTTTGGTTTTTGAAAAAAAAAAACCAAAGGATATGATTTTGGGTCCAAGTTGTCCATATTGATAAATACAGTAATATGGTCTGGAGAGCTGGGTGCAGTTGCAACCTGTTTTCCTTCTTTACAGCTAAATCCAACTGAATGTATCAAACAAACTCCTTTAGAAATAATATATAAATACTCCAAACCCTCCCCAAATTAACTTGTATTTAATAATATAAAGCATTCTATTGGTGCATACATAAAACTGATTCTTCAATGAGCGGTCTCATATTCTGATAAAATCCTTTGTGTGGCAACAAAAATATTTGTCTAAGGTACAGAAATCTCTAAACCTCCAGTAAAGGTAATTGCAGGGAAGGGACCTATGTGCCCAGAGTTGCCAAAGTGCTCCTGATTGTGTAGGAACTTTAAGCTAGGAAAAGTTATGGATGCTGCTGCATCTGCTAGAGCAGCTTTTGTTTTATGCAGTTGTGCTTGGATGGAGTTGGGATCACTGTGTGTACTGCCTGTAGAGCTCTCCCAGCTCTGTCTGCTCAGACACCAAAAGGAGCTGTGGGATGGGAGGGCCCAGCTGTGGCTACCTTGGTGTATCTCCAGCTGAGCAGCAAAGTAAAAACTGGGAGGTGCGTAACACTACCAGCAGTAGCCACTGCTGTGCATGAGAGGCTGGTGTCTTATTTGGATCAATAAGTTGGTCAATGGAGTAGTGTATGCCAAAGTAGCTGGAGGGTTTACCTTTGGTGGGGGACAGGGGCAGGATGCCACACTAACTTCATGTTAACTGAAAGCTTTCTTCTGCTCTGCAGGAAGTACAATACTTTGGTGCTTGTGCTGTTAGATCAGTGGAGTGTCTCTGGTACTGCCATACGGAGTTACCAGCCTTCAGTGCTGAAAATAGAGGAACTCTTACAGTTGCCAAAAATGGTGTTCCATTCATGTTAAAAGAATGTGGCATTTTCCAGAAGGACAGAATTCCTTGCAGGAGGAGACTATGTCTTTTTAAAACGCTATGAACCTGATGTAGGGCTATTGAGCTCTTTAAAGGCATGGGAATTTTAAAAATAATCTACTTCATTGACTTGTTCTGCTTGCTAAAAAATGAAAAAAAAAAAAAAAAAGCTTATAATTTATTCCCAGAAATTACATAAACTTACGCTTGTAGTTGCTTTAAGCAACATGCTAAGAGCACATTAGCATGTCCTTCTGTGTTGTGAAAGAGTGCATGGGAAAACGTATTCAGAAGAGTTTGCACAGAGGGATGACTTTCTGGAAGGTAAAACACCCTCTGGGAAGTTCACCTTCCTGTGCTGTCTTCTGATTTTGTTAAATTGCAGTGTCACCATAAAGGTTTCGCAGTCCTTGAAACGATCTCATTTCTTAGTTTTTTTCACAATTAAAAGAAAGATAATCCCAAGTAAGATGCGGGCGCTGGGGAGATCTCGCACCTTATCTTGAATAGTAGTGCTATGAGTATGTTTGGATATAAGTTCCTATATTTTTTTATCTCCCCTCCTCCTGCTGCCTTCTAGCCTGAACAGTCTACAGATAGCATAAAGTATGGCTAAAGCTCAGATCAAAGGGGAGTAGCCATTTAATAAAAAAGCTGCTGTTAGAATCGAGTATTTGGTTTCTTTGAACACTTCCTAACACTGCACAGTTCAAAAGCTTCTGTCAGCTTTGCTTAAAACTGAAAGTTGAAATGCTTATTCTACATGTGCCCTTGATTTCTTTTTCCAGTGTTTCTATTTTGCTCGTGCTTCTCCTGTGCAGATCTGTATGGTTTATGAAATGACTTCATCTTTGTCCATCTGTGAACCAGTGTTAGGAACAACCTTGGGGGTTGGAATTGTAGATGTTATGTACAAGTAGCACAGAAAATAACTGTTAATGTTGGTTAACTGAACTGCATTATTCAAAAACTTTGTTAGTTTGCCAGTCAATACAATATTGTGATGTAGGTGAAAGGAATTGCTTCAGCATTTGGGGTAAATATCACAGTTTCTCAATACTTACAGTCATAGGAAACATAGAATTTATTTGGCTTTCTGTGATAGGTAAATGTGAAGTGGATTTATTGCATATAGGAATGCTTTTGCAGTGGGGTTGTTGGCTTCTCATTTGTTTTCAAATTTATATGCCAGTTTCTTCAGTAATAGTGCATTTTCCTTTTGATTTGTATGGCTGCTTCGTTTATACTCTCTGCATCTATTCCCAAAAGAGCCCTTTTAGATGATGAGTAGAGCATCGGGAGTATACACATTAAATGTCATTGGAAAATGGGCATGTGGGATTTTTTTTTTTTAGAATAGTGATAATTAAATTTCAGGCAAAGTTTCATTTCCTGCCTGTGTCACATGTGACTGTGTTAAGTGTTTTCGTGTTCCATTGTATCTTTTTTATTATCTTGCTATTTAGAGTAAGCGTTTTTTTTGTTTGTTTTTTTAAAAACATTTTACCTTAAGAATAACCTATCAAGCAAGAAAGCAGTAGACTTCACATTATCACTTTCTCTCTACATGAGTCTGTAATTTTGCTGCCACTACTGCATTCCACGGTTCTCTGATGATGGAAAGCGGGTTGTTTTTAATGGTTGATTTTTGTCTGGCAAAGACAGAGAGGGCACCAGTAACCTGTCACAAAAATGATTGGATTGGAACCAACTGAATAGACAAGCCACAGGTTAAAAAGCTTCTGGGAGTAGCCTGCTGAACACTAGAACCTCTGATCAGCATTAACATTCTCTGCTTGTAGCAGGGACTCTTTAAAGTGCCATTTACGTTGATGATGGTATAATTGACACAGCTCCCCAAGGAGCTGTAGGAATTGCAGGAAGCTCAAATCTCAGGAACAGTCATCTGTTCTTGGGACTTTTAGGTAGTCTGAGGTCTTGTTGGTAGCAGGACTTGCCTTGTTGTACGTTATCATGGCAATAATAAAGGGCTATCAGTATTATGGCTCTTCTCAAGTTCCCAGCAGTATTTCTGTTAAATCTAATTGAACATTAACTTGCAGATTAGCATTAATGCTTCATTCTATTGAGTAACTGGCTGCATAGTTGTGGTTTGAATGGCTTTTCTGGAAGACGTACTGTAATAAACTTTTACAATTCAATTAATAACTTATAGAAGGTTTCATTACTTCAGCAGTAAAAATAGTAGGATATGTAATAAATAGTCTGTATTTGCTTTCTAGAGCTCTTAAGGCTAGGTGGTAAAGCAAGTGTACAAATCAATGCCTCATGACATGGAAATAAGTAACTTAAGAGGTTTGGGAAGGAAATCATAGAAATAAGACCCTTGGGACCTATGCACACTCAGAAGCTGTGAGAAGATTCTACATATTAGAATGTGGTTAGAAGGCACATTATTGAAACATTGGTAAGTTTAGTAGAAGATAACTGATTTGCCTGTAGCAGTTAATATCCGAGACTATATCATAAGCGTTTCTTTTTTTAGGCTCCTGTGTATCATGTGTGAGAGATAGCTGAGGGAGCAGAAGTTGGTTGCTTCCCTGGGCATTGAATACATGGTTTGTATAACCATTCAATGTATTTAGTGAAAAGGTTAATTGTGATGAAAACAGCACCAGAAAATATAGGAAAGGTGCTGACTTAATAAAGCGGTAGAGTGTAAGTGTGATTACTTGACTTTGGAAATAAAAGCTTTCATTTGACTTCAGTCTTAGATCAAGATTTCATCCAGTATCTTGTTCTGAAGTACACATTTTCAGTAATTTCACTGAAGGCTCAACTTAATCCTGCACGCACTCAGCACTAAAAATTAAATTGGACTTTGTCAGTCCACTTGGTTTATTTTAACTTACAATTGAGGTGAAGTTCATGGCTGTGAAGGGAAGTACTGTACATTAAGCTCTTGCCATGAATATTGGGCATACTGGTAATCTGAGGCACTCAAGAGAAATTGCAACAGTGAATGATTTTGCGGGCTCATTTCATGCAAAAGTTGAAATGTAATTCCTGAGTGGTGGAGTATTACTGCGTGAAATTTTCAGCTTTTCTTATGGTAAAAGATGTTTTAAAAAGCAGTCATTATATTTAGAAGGCATTTGGCTTAAGTTTGCTTAAAATATAAACCAGCCGTGGTACACATCAAATTGTGCGTGTGTGGGGAGATCTTTTAGTGAAATTTTTTTTGGGGCAAGTTTTCTTGTTAATTTGCCTTGAATTCAAGGTATTTTATGCTAACACTATTGGATAATGAATTATTGAAGGCTTAGAAGTGGCTGTAGAGGGTAGACAAAGATTGACAGAGGATTTTTTTCTTGGAAGTGTAAATGTATGAGAAAGTAGGCAGACATCATTTGAAGAATGTGGAAAAAAATGGGCCCAAATTTGGACTAATGACAAATTCACTTCCATAGGCTTCTTTTTTAACAATCAAATCAAAACCATTGGTGCTTTTTACAGTTCTAAGAGTGATTGATGCACCCTTAAAAAAACTTGAGGATGGAGACATAACATAAAGAGTTCAAGCACTTCATAGATTGCAACATCACTTACATCTGACAGAAGGACAATTGGACTACAAAGTTCAGCCACCTTACTATTAATTTGGCTTTTTCATATATGTTGGCACAATACTATTATTTGTCTTCAACTTTATGTGTCATTTCCCGTCAGGTGGAAGACATCTCCAGAAACACCAGAGTGATGTATAATATGATCTAGTGTTGGTGCTTCCTATCTAAATAGTTTTTTCATTCAAATGCTTTTGAACCAATTTATGCCAGTATAGATTAAATGTGATACTTCAGATTGGAAAGTTTGATTCTGCTTTTTTATACTTGACAACATACAGATGCTAAAAAGGATGTCTGTGTATAACCTGTAAACTTTGAACTTCTGAATGACACAACAGATGCAGATGGTCGCAATAACCCAGCGCAATGAGATGCTTCCCATTTTTGTTCGATTAACTGCTGGCATTTGCAATTATAATTCTGTCTGCATTTGCCCTGAGTTTTCAAGTTGCTGGTCCTGAAAAGAATGACCCCACAGAGAATTGTTAATCAGAAAACGTTAACCAGCAGTAGTATCTTTGTACCTTGATCAAATTCTAGCTCTGGTAATTTCATTCTCCTTGCCTCAGGTGCCCATATAATTTCCTGGCTTGATATTTTTCATGTCTCTTCTTGTCTGTTGAACAGTTCTGTATTCCTCCCTAGCTGAAGAACGTATTTAGATGGGGGATGAAGTGTTCCTGACATTTCTCAAAGCAATTTGAAAGGTTATAAATACCTTGAGGAATTTGTACAATTGATGTTTTGTAAATGGCTAAAAAAATTATTATTCAAAGCTTAGCCTTCTTCCTGAGAGGTAAAAATGGGGAGGAAAATGCACTCATATAGGTCCAACTAAGTTGGAAAAGACCTGTAAGATCATGAAGTCCAACTGTTCCCTAGCAATGCCAAGTCCACAACTAAACCATATCACTGATGGCCTCATCTACATGATTTGTGAACACTTCCAGAGGCAGTAACTCCACCACTGTCTTGGGCAGCCTGTTCCAACACCTGCCCACCTTCTCGGTGAAGAAACCTTTCCTAATATCCAACCTAAACCTCTCCTGGAGCAGCTTGAGCCCATTTCCTTTTGTCCTGTCACTTGTTACTTGGGAGATGAGACTGATCCCCACCTCACTACAATCTCCTTTATATTGCTGGTACATCATAAGCATAGAAATAACATAAAATATGCATGGTACAAAATATTCCCAAGTTACTGAGTTTATGTCTTAACTATTCCTGCAGACTAGTATGGGAGAAAAAAATAATTTCTCACCAATCTGGCATAAAGATAAGAAAAAATATTTTATTTGTTCTTTTTTGGTTTTGTTTTCTTTGTATGGATAAGTGATAGCTGATATTCAGAAGCCTTGCCATAGGAACGGCTTTAATTTGCTTTTATCAAATTCTGAAACGAAACAACCAAACCAACAAACCAAACCCAAAGTAATGAATCCAGCAAACTCTACCACCATCCCCTGCCCCAAACCAGCCAAAGGAACAAATGTTTCACTACTTTTGTTCTGTGACTGTGTGGTTAGAACCTGATGCTGTTGACATCAGGGGATAGCTTCTGGTTCTGTAGTTACTTTCTCCTGGAACGAGGAAATTCTCAAAATATTAAACTGAGTATTTTCAGGCCTGGCCTTTGTAGCAGTCTGACAAGACTGATGCCTTCCCGGCCAAGGATATTTTCTCCGTGCTGGGATTTATCTGCAAAGTAGCCTATTTTGAATTTCTTCAGGATTACTGTATAAAATCTATTAAAGATGAGAGATGTTAAATTCTGAATTGGTTGTAGAACCTCCAGAGACTTCACTTGAACTTAACTGGTCCTTTTTGTCCACAAGCTTAAAAGAAGCTTGGATTCATTGTTTGCACTAAACACATTAATTCCATGTTTAATATGTGGTTCATCTGTTAACTGTGGTTCATGCGATTTTCCCAGCCAGAGCTTGAAAGTATAACTTAGTGTTGCTGCAAGAAAATGAAGAATTGTCTTTAAATGAAGAGGAGGGTATAAGGCAGGAGGCACAGATTTCTTATTCAATCCAAGCTTCATGCTCTTGTGAACTCCAAAATTCCAGCCTCTCTTTATTTTTCATCATGATAGGAAGTTGTCGTGTATGTGTGAGGGTGAGGCAAGCTCTTCAGTTAGTGAGCGTCAGCCGAACTACTTACAGATCCACTGTAGCAGAAGTTATTTAGTGTTACAGACAAATGTGAGAAAACATTTGTTATTCCTCTATTGTGGTTACTGTTCCACGTCTGATTAGAGAAGAGCTATTTATTCTTTCCTATTGGGGTCTAATTTCCTTTCCACTCTTCCCTCTATCAAACACAAGCCTATACAAGTCACTTTAAATTGATTTGCAGGGACTGGCAAAGGAGAAATTCAATCCTGAGGTGTCTTTCTGCCTTTTTTTCTTTTATTTAGATTGCTGCAGGCCACCCCCAACCTAGAAATGACAAGTTAATTTGTCCTTGTAAAATTGAGAGTAAGGTTTTGTTTGCCTTGATAGTCACCATTTTAGTAATTCAAGGCCAGTTACTGTTTTCTTCAGATTCATTCTAGCTCTCCCATACTGTGACTGTCAGCTGTGGAGGAGCTTCTCTGTTTCAGTTGGTGAGTGAGCTGGAAAAACGCTTAAATTGCCTTCTGTTTTTTTTCCTTTTTTTTTCCTTTTTTTTTTTTTCTTCCCCCTTCAATTTTTCCTCCTTTATTTTCCCCTCCAATTAGTCTAATAGATCAATTACTGCCTTGAACGAGTGGTAAATAGCATTTCTGTTACAGTGCACTGGTACATCTTGTGTACAGAGGAGTTGGAGGGATATATGGGACTAAGTTTTGTCAGATCGTAGCTTTGATACAAAGCATTTCCCTGAATTTGAAAGGTAATAAGCATATAAGGGCTGTTCATCAGGTGAAGGTGAGGGTTCTAAGTTCAGGGCATCAGCTGCTTTTCATGTGCACAGCTAGGGACACTTCATGAACTGAATGCAAAACCAGGAGCCTATGGGTTTTTCAGCTTTGGTGACTCAATGCATCTGTATAGTTTTGTGTAACTGGGGATTCTCCTTCTGTCCACCTCAACTCTGTTATCTTCGGTGACAATTCCAGGCTTTTCAAAACATCAAATTCACAGCACAGTGGTGGAGGCATCACAACTGGATTATGTCCAAACAAAGGTCACCTGTAAACAACTTGGAAAAAAAGGCAGGCAGGACATGGATAATGTCTCCCTGTAGAAACTGGCGATTCTTTGTTGCACCTCTAAGATAGTTGTGCACAAGCAAGAAAATGCTGCTATTTCTGGTGTCTAGGATGGGCCTTGTGGATGTCAAAACTAGCAGTGTAGTCTTCAAAAATGCCAGAAGTATGCAGCATGCACTGAAAGCTGTACCGAGTTGTGGCTTGGTGATGGCTGAGAGTGGTAGCTGTTGTTCACAGAATGGCAGTTGCCTGCATGCTAACCTAAAATCAACAACAGTTTTAGGAATGCTTTCTATAAACTTAACTTTGGCACCTGGTGGCTGTTTCTGGCTCTGTCTCTGTGTCAGAATTATTACTGTCGTTGGATGACAGGGGTGTTTTGTCTCAACAAGACAAACAAATCTGCTGTACTACACTGGTAAATGAGCATGGTTGAAAGAAATCTGAGCCTGGATTCTTCCTTGAAACTTTACTTTCCTTTTTAGCTTGCAAAACCAGAAATGCAATGAATGGAATATTGCTGATCTCCTTGGTGAAAATGCAAATGTCTTGACACTGGAATACATGTCAATCCAGAGAGAGTTAATGTCCTTTGTTGCCAAATTTCTAATTATTCACAGAAAAGATTAAAGCTGAGCATAGATTTCCCAAATGATTTCATATTATACTCTGCATTAAAAATGCATTAAATAGAAATGCTGATATTGTTGAAAAGATCTTTGTGAGTACAAGGTTACGAGATTGTTATGGTATTCAGATGAAAAGAAACCGAGAGAGCAGGAAGAATGGTTGCAAGAAAATATACTGCAGCAAAACAAATGTTCTCATGATGTCTATCACCTGTTCTCTGTCATACAATGAACAGCTTATTGCTGACAAGATCCCCTTTCTTTGAAGGTGTAGTAGACTTTGATACTTGGGAGTAGCTTGTCTGTGCAGCCAGGATTATTCTGCAGTGCTGACTATGTAGCTGAGGTCAGTTTGACTCAGAACTAGTTAACTTAATTTGGATTTCTTAGCCTGCAGTGCCAGAAAGCATTCATTATGAGCAAATGTGACATTATGAGCAAAAGTTTTGGTTGAATATAATTTTAGGAAGGCATCTGTGCCTTTTGGGCCTTGTTTCAAGTTCTGCGGGTGGTCTAAAAGATGCTGTTAAGTGTTGTAATGCTGTAGTTTTTTTGTTGGATTTTACATAATGCCTTTTTTTTTTTCTTTTTTCTTTTTATGCAGTGGAAGTTGATGTATCTTGAAGACAGAATGCTTCTCTAAAAGAAGGCAGAAGTAGCCTAGTGTTATTATAACAATATAGTATTGTTATAATGTCTGGATTATCTCACTCTGCATTGCACTGGTGTGGCACCACCTTGAGTACTGTGTATAGTTTTGGGCACCGTGTAAGAAGGATATCAAACTATTAGAGGGTATGGAAGATGGTGAAATATCTTGAGAGCAAGACTTGGGGGTGGCTGAGGTCACTTGGTTTGCTCAGCTTGGAGAAGAGAAGGCTGAGGGGTGACTTTATTGCAGTCGGCAGCTGCCTACATGGAGGCAGCGAAGGGGTGGCTGCTCACCTCTTCCTTCTGGTGAACAGAGAGGACATGTGGAAATGGAATGAAGCAGGGCCAGAGGAAGTTCAGAGTGGACGTTAGGAAAAGATTCCTCAGTGAGAGGGTGATGTGTCACTGGAGCAGGCTCCACAGCAAAGTAGGCATGGCACTAAGTCTCTCAGAGTTGAGGGAGCATCTGGACCATGCTTTTAGTTATATGATTTAGTTTTAGGTAGTCCTTTGAGGAGCAGGGAGATGGATTTGATAATCCTCATGGGTCCCTTCCAACAAGGATTCAGTTAACTGGTTTTGGCTGGTATTAATGCATTCCCTTTGCTTTCTGTTGGGCATTACCTGTGGTGCTCACCTAACACATTCTTTTCCCAATTAAAAGGGCAGGATGGCATACTTGCTCACTTGTCTCCTTCTGCGAACTCTGGAAATTGTGTTATGAAGGGAGCGCATGATACCATCTGATACCTTCTGAATTGATTTGAATGTCAGTCCCTATGGGGCTGCAGCTAGTCTCACTGTGTGTGAGTAAGAAGAAAACCCTGGCAACTTAGCCAGCTTCTTCAAAACAATCGTGTTCTGATTCTTTTTGTGAAGTATGTGAAAAGTGGACATCTACCAATATAATTTCTTATAATCTCTAGTGGGCAAATTTCTGCCTTACTTCCATGCTGCAGGGCCAGTGCATGTCCTTATCTCTTAATACTTTGGTCCTGATGTTCAATATCAAGGTGACCGGCTGTATATCACATTACAAATCTATCAAATAGAACTTAACATGAAATATCCTCTGGCTGCCCAGGCATTGCTTCACTATTTCTAAATGTTCTCATTTTCCTTTCTTGAGCCTTTCCCTTGCCCATAAAACTGAAAACAAAACAAAATGATCCCACGCAACTCCACAACTTGGAGGTAGTGTTGTATAAGTTAATGTAATTTATTCGCTATGTCTTTTAAATTCCAGAATTATGAATGGTTTGTGGGATTTTTGGAGTCTAACTAAAATCTCCCCCTAAAGACCTTGATAGCTACATAGGGTGTTGTATATGGTGATTTACACGATCATTAGTATTGTTTTGTCATGTAATAACAGTGGTGGGTTGTATGAAGTATTTGGCCTCCAAGAGTATGACAAATCATAGGTTGCTCTTTGTTCATAGAACCGTAGAATCATAGAATAGTTAGGGTTGGAAAGGACCTTAAGATCATCCAGTTCCAACCCCCCTGCCATGGGCAGGAACA
>JANRGW010021856.1:0-29949 GCA_024733675.1 Psilopsiagon aymara
ATTAGGGACTGTAGTGATAGGACAAGGGATAATGGGTTCAAACTTAAACAGGGGAAGTTTAGATTGGATATAAGGAAGAAGTTCTTTACTGTAAGGGTGGTGAGGAACTGGGATGGGTTGCTCAGGGAAGTTGTGAATGCTCCATCCCTGGCAGTGTTCAAGGCTGGGTTGGACAAAGCCTTAGGTGACATGGTTTAGTGGGAGGTGTCCCTGTCTATGGCAAGAGGGGGTTGGAACTGGATTATCTTAAGGTCCTTTCCAATGCTAAGTATTCTGTGATTCTATGATTTTATTATGCATGGTGTTGTCTCATTCCCGTTTTTTACTAAATGTTGAGTCTGGAAAGTTGTCTTTAACTTGCTCAGCCCCACTGCAGGCACCAGTGAGCAGGGCAGGAGAGAGAAAGCTCTCCTGAAGGGATTAGTTTGCTGGCCAAGGTGCGCAGCACCCACTGCAGCAAACCTGGCTGGGGTACAGTACAGAAGCACCATGGAATGCCTGTGTCTTTCATATTGTCATTGGTGATCTCTCTCTTTCATTATTTTATTGATTGGGCCTTGCAGAAATAATGAAGTAGCTTTAGAAATCTTCATGGTAACAAAAGAGGGGTCAGAGCAATGAATATCAGAGAATCATAGAATGTTTTGTTTGGAAGGAACCTTGGAGATCATCCATTGCAACCCCTCTGCCATGGAACCTTCCACTAGACCAGGGTGCTCATAGCCCTATCCAACCTTGCATACTTCCAGGGATGGGGCATCCACAGCTTTTTGGGACAACATGTTCCAGCACCTCACCACCCACATAGTAAAGAACTTCTTCCTAATATCTACCCTCTTCCAGTTTAAAGCTATTACTGCTTGTCCAGTCACTACAAGCTCTTCTAAAAGGTTCCTCTCCAGCTTGTAGGCTCCATTTAGAAACTAGAAGACTGCTCTAAGGACAGTGGCTAACAGTTCAGTTTCTTTGAGAGATCAAAATCACAATCCTTCTTTTTTGCTCCCCTGGGAGAGACACAGCCAGTAACTGCTTGGATAGGTCAACTGAATGTTTTGTTTTATAGTGATACCTACTGACATCTTATTTTCTCTTTGCTAAGAAACAGAGATAGCAAGTTTGTGTTATAGACTGAATGGTAACTGCTGGCATCAGTAGATGCTGACTCCTAAGACAGAGCAATTAACCTCTGCAGCTCTGGCTGACATCAGGGAGATGAGTAGCAATTAATAAAGTCGTACTTCAGCGGCTAAGGGTCACCCAAGAGCTGAATTGACACAGATGGTCCTGTGGCCAAAGGAAATGACAATGCTCTCTTTCTGAAAGAATCTCATTTGACCTTTACTCCCTCAGAGTGAAATCTGCTCCAATGCAATGGCACTTGCAGACTGTTTCATGTGTGAGCTCCACAGATTTTCAGAGAAAGCTGAGGAACTGTGGGTAGAATGCAACAGTTCTTGATGAGTAAGGAGACAGCCTTTCTCCCTTCCACACAATGTCATGATTAAAAGGCCAAGACACTTGGCCAGTTCCAACAGCACAGTATTGTTTCAGTTTTAATATTGCTCTTACAGACTATTCAGTATTGTTGTATTAAGGGTTATTACGCATTTTGTCTCAAAATCATTACTGTGTTAATTGGTAGCCAAAAAGGTTTTCTTACAATGAGAGAAGCTGATCATTCTGTGGGTCTTCACAATTTATTGTTCAAAAATCTGAAAAAGTTAGCAAAAAACTCACAGAAATATTTTGCATACTATTAATCAATGGACAAACTCCTCACAACCTGTACATTTAGTCCTAACTTGGTACGCACATATGGATAGGCTTAACTTTAGCTACGACAGTATCCTGTATGCCAGCTAGCCTAAGCTTGGAATGTGCTTATTCTTTTTGCATCTTAACTGAGTTGGAATACTCAACAGGTACAACTACCTTCTGTTGGAGGGGTGAAAACAGCTCTTCTTTTACTGACAGCATGGGCATCATGCCATTATTACAGGCAGCAATGTGATGGAAATAAACAGTATTCTCTTTTAGGAGGAATATACCTTATTCACCTTACAACTGAATAGTTGCAGTCACAGCCAGACAGCAAGTAATGAGTAGACTGCTTTTTCCCATGTCTGGCATGCTATAAACCCAAAGATGCAAGGTTTGTCACAATCATGACAGCTGGTATAGCCGGGAAGTCTAGATGTGATGACCATCTGAAAGAAAGGTCCCAGCTGTCCTAAAGATACACTGATGCAAAAAGGAGTTAATCAAAGACACATAAAATCTAGAAAGTACAATTTGCTGCAGAAGATGGTCCAGATGAAGACACTTCTTTCTTTGGGAATGGTAGCAGTATTCGCTGAAGAAGACAACTGCGTTGTTTAGGCTACCTGGGAGATCTGGATTTAGCTCTTCGCAATTACTGTCTCTGGTTTACTACATAGAAGTCTCACACACTCTAGCTGTAATCTGGTCTTAATAGTGCTTCTTTTCTGCTTCTTGTCACGTACACGTAGAATTGAGGACAACAGGATTCCAACTAGCTACTCTAAATGACATCAAAGCATAATTCCTGAATATGAAAAAAAACCTGTAAACAAACTACTTGTGTGAAAGCATTTCTAAACATAGCCTAAATAAAGGCAGAATAATTATGCCATACGGCTGAAAAGAGTTTTTGTAACATCAGGGTCCAATTTTCCATATGAAAATTTTCTCCTGGGAGAGTCTATTCCAGTCTGACAGAGGAGGGAGGGAAGACATACTTGCTTGAAAAGAGGTTTACAACACCACATCATTAGTGTAAGCTTTATTCTCCTTACAGTAGAAACATACAAAGTACAAGCCAAAAGTAGTATAACAATTTTACAGCAAAGCTTACCAATAAGATGCAAAACTAATTTGTATCAAAGTCTTAAAAAACTGTGCACCTTCTCAAACTTAACTCTGTTCAGCACATCGATTTGATTTATATATAATAAGGCATTAATTCTATAAGAATCACTTACTATATTCCAAAATTGCATGACCTAGGTGTAACACTCTATAGCCTGATACCATTTTTGTTCCTTTCAGATATTTACAGATTTAATCTACCTGCATTAACATGTAGCACAGAAGCACTAAGAACAAATACAAGCTTTGCCAATACTAGGTTCACATTGAAAAAGTGACATAAAGAAAAAAGCTCAACTGTGCATTGCAATAGCTTGGTTCTGCTGCAGCCATGACTAGTTCAGGAACAGTTTCCTTTTTCGGCATTCTTCCTCACTTCCCGTTGTATTTTGGTCTTTCAAAAGAGACAGAGAACTGCTCAGAACCTGTAGGAACTGGAAGTGGACCCCACTGCTATCAGCTACCCAAAATTTATTTTCCTCCCCAGAACACAGTTCTTAAATTTCACTTGAGTTAAATCTATAAATGGCACAACTGAATTCATTCTAGCTACTATGCACAGAAATGGCTCAGGCAATTAAGTTAGTCCACCTAGTCATTAGTCAACAAGAAGCATAATTACTGTAGCTGTAAAGGAGGTATCTAGTGTTCCAGAATAAGTGAGTTTAATTATGGTGAGAGCTTCCCTCAACTCTATTTACATAACAACTTCAGGCTCAATGTTAAATAGCAAGTCATCATTCCCTCTTCGAACTTCAAGTAGTAGAGGTGATTCATTCATCACAGCCTCTTGCAGGTCACTGGAAGTCATCAAAGGACGCCCATTGACTTTAACAATAATATCGCCATCTTGGATCCCTCCTCTGCAAAGACAAGAAAAAAAGGCAGTAAATACACATCCTATGCAGAGAAAAAAAATACAAAACCTATTCACCATCTCTTTGGCTGATGTGAGAATTTTTTTCTTCTTTTAGTTTCAGTTGAGGGGAAATTCCACCCTTCTGACTGCAAAACTTCTAAATGCAAAATCAGGCTCGCATTAGTTCATTGAGTATTTTCTTCTAAACCAGTAAAACCAAGTAGTCTAGCTTTCTCTGTCTTCCACAAAACTGCAGCAAAGGAGAAATAGAAAAGATTTTCTGCCATTATTCCTAAAATAATTTTTGAAAGTGCCTTTTCTCACTTTTGTAGATGTGAGTAGGACCTCAGCACAAATATTTCAACTTTTTTTTTTTACCTAAAGTGTGATTTTTAATTGTTTAAATACAAATCAAGACTGATATGAGAAAGTACTTGAATATAAATAGAAGTATTACCTTCCAGCATCTATTTGGAGATTTATTTATGGTGAAGAAAACGATGTGCTCTACATACCTATGAGAAGGCGAGTTTGGAACAACTTCATGTACATAAATTCCACTTCTGACATCAGGAAAATCAGCATTATTGTGTTTCAGTTCTTCCACCAAGCTAAGAGAAGAACAAATTTATACAGCATTTGATTCCACTACAAAACCAGCAGCATTCAAAAATATTTATTTACCTTTTTTTTGTGACCAAAACTAAATGACTTAACAGTTAATTGTTTGCCCCTTGTTCTTTTGATGAGAATGCAAAAGAACTACTTACCTGTGCCAAGCATGCTATCTTTTAATGGTCTCATACATCTGCAAGAATCTGACTTTAACGGTTTGCAGCTGTAGCATAGGGCCACTGTAGAAGAGCATAGGATAGCAGCACTCTCTGTCCTAGGTACTGTGGAGAGCCAAAAGACATTCCTGCCCCAAAGAATTAGTGCTGGTGATGGGGCAGAAATTTGCTAACTATTTCACTTCTTTTATTTTGCAAGTCATTCTTAATTTGTCTTTATCTAGAAGAATATAGGTTTTGATAACTTCAGCCATCAGATAGATCAGAACTATCTGTGGGAGTTTTTCAAGGGAACTTCAGCTTCTTCAAGTTTTGTTGAGGAACTGTTTGCACATCCTTTCCTATAAAGGACAGGAACCAGCTGCAAAATAAAGACTCTAAAAAACATCCCCTCTTTACTGAGGAGATGACATCATTTTAGGTCTGTGTTCAGTGTGGGTTAAAACCTATTTCTAGAAAGAAAGGGCTTTAAATTAATGATGGATTACTTGGCTGTCCACCATGAAAACTTGGGGTCCCTCAGATGGGAATCAAGCACAAATGGCTGCACATCGCTTCACTTCAATTGGTTTTGTACTGAGGAAGCTAACAATTAAATGACTAAAGTAAACACATCAAGGAAAGTAGTCTTTTTCTGAAAACAGGCCTGGAGATATCTTACACTGATTTGTTAGATATTGCAAAACCAGTCAATTCTCACATCATGTTCACTTCACAATTACACACAGAAACATTATGAGTTTCTCTCAGTGGTGGCTAGGTGATGTTAATGCCATTACACTGATCCATTTCAGCTGAGGACCTGACCCTTTGGGGAGGACTGCAAGAGTGTAACTCAATAAACAAAGATGGTTTTACTACAAGCCCAGCTGGAAATTGTATTGTTTAATTTTGTAGTCTACTGCCACACTGGAAACACGCCTACTGCTGGGAAAGAACATAGATGTAATAATGGAAGATGTAAGATGTTATCCCAGAATACATTTGGGTAATGAAAAGACACGAAGCAATGCATGAGAGAAAAGACAGCAAAGAACTAGAGGAAGGTGTCCACATTCTGGCTTCATTAAAATGGAGGCACAAAGCTTTAGTTCTACACTTTAGCAACTACTCTCTTTCCAATTAATGGTTAGGCCTTAAATCTCACATTATACAGCCTTCACTGGCACTGATAAAACTACCACCAAACCCTCAAGCAGCTACAAGTCATTGGCACTCACAGTCACCTGAAAGCAGCAGCTTGTTTAAATGTCACCTAAAACCTAATATGACTTCAGACATGCTCATCAAGGAGCATGTCTCATTTTGATTCCAAAATCCTCCTCCTAATTTCCCTAAGCTATCAACAGCACATCCACCATTATCACTATTCAGGAGTCAGAACATGTATTTCACCGCTCATTAAAACATCTGCAGACTTAATAGAAGCTAATGCACACTTCTGGATCCTCTAGAGATCCGTAATGAAAACTGAATGAAGTTCTGAACAACTACTGACCACACCTTGTGTGCATGATTATACAGATTGCTTTCTATACTTACGCAGGTGTTATTGTCAGCATTCTGATGCCAATGAAACGTTTCTTCCCATCTGAAAGCAACAGAGGATATTTATGAAACTTAGGCAAACACTGACAAAAATAACTACTTTGATGACCCAAAATACCCGTTAATTAACACAGGATATATCAGCTCTTAACAAAATTAAACAGAAATCATACATATCTACACTGAGGTGATTTTTCATTTTGGTTAGCCTTGGTGTACAGAATGACAATCTCTCTCCCTGCAAGTAAGAGTAAGAGAGAAGCTCATTTACACTCTGTGAGGTATCCTTCAGGAAATTCAGGAAAATTTCTGTGATCTAGTATCCCATGACTACAGTAAATGAAAAATTCTTAATGAATTACCATTTCATCTGGAAATGGCCAAGACAATTTAATATGTTGTTCTCATTAAAATGTAGAAATGGAATTTCTACATTCAATTAATGTTTCCACTCTTCAGACAAAGGAACACCAAAAGACTCACACTGATTCTGAGGCAAATAGCTTGTTATTTCTACCCCAAAGAATTAAAAGCAAGATTAGAAAACAAAAAAAAAACCCAAACAAATAACCCCAAGTAAACCCAAACATAGACCTCAGCCAAAATGATCAGAGGGCCAGAGCACTTCTCCTATGGAGAAAGGCTGAGAGTTGGGGCTGTTCAGCCTGGAGAAGAGGCTCCAGAGAGACCTTATTGCAGATTTACAATACTTAAAGGGGGCCCTCAACAAAGAAGGGGACAAGCTTTTAGTAGGGCTATTGCAATAGGAGAAGGGGTAACGGTTTTAAACTAAAAGAGGAGAAATTCAGACTAGATTTAAGGAAAAAAAAATTTACAATGAGGGTGGTGAATTACTGGCACAGGCTGTCCAGAGAGGTGGTAGATGCCCCATCCCTGGAAACATTCAAGGTCAGATTGGAAGTACAGTGGAAGATGTCCCTGCTCATTACAGGGGGGTTGGATTAGATGAACTTTAAAAGATCCTTTCCAACACAAACTACTCCATGATTAGCGGGAGCTATAGAATTTTAAATGGTGAGAAGTCACTCCTTCAGGGACAGCACCACACTTCTGTAGCAGCTTTTAGTAGTCATGCACAGACACGCACTGCACAGCTGAGTACGAAAAAGGCAGTTTGATGACTTCCTGAAGTAAGTGCTTCAGTAGTCAGCTATATCCGGTTTGAAACATTATTTCCCCTTACTTGTTCCAGTGTAACTACTTCACAATTTCTTAGAGCTTCTCCATTTTCTCATGTGAGAAAAAAGTTTGGAACAAAGATGTACACGGTCTCCTCTAACTCTTGTTTTTTTCCAAGAAAAATAGTCCCAAGTAAATCTTATGCATGTTCACTATTCCCACTAGCATCAGTGAAAATATGGATGACTAAACATTAGATTTACTACACTACGACAATCTGACAACTCTAACGGTCAGCTCTGCTTTTCCTTGTAATGTTCTGGCTCTCTTCTCTTTTAATGTGAAACTAAGGAGATTAGAATCAGCTATAGTAAGAGTGCCATGAAGAAGTCTATTTGCTCAAATTGAAGCCTCAAGAGCTTTGGCATGGCATGGAAATAGTGCACTCATAGTGCTTCTCTACATGGCATAAATGGAAGTTTTCACTTCTCAAAAATGCCCAAACATGATTCTTCCACCTGAAAATACCCCCCTGCAACGCAGACAGTTAAAATTGTGAGGATGTCTTCAAGAGACACAGAGATGACAGACTGGTGACAGTTTACTGTTTGCATTAAACAGTTTGCCTGTCTGATGCAGAAATATGCAGAAGCACAAAGCACGCCCTGGGGACCAAGTTAAGAAGCTTTACATGAAAGAAAAATGAAAATGAAAGAAAACACAAAAGAAGCTCATCTGAAAGAAACAAAACAGCATGGAACAAACTGGGCAAAAATGAAAAACCACAGAAATGACACTGGTTAAGAGGGAATTATTTCCCCAGTGGCCAATGATATATATAAAAATAAGGCTTTTTGGGGAAAAAAATTTGGTAACCACAAACTTATTCACAACTAAAGGTCTCACTCTACCCTTCATCTTTGAGCAGGTTAGGGTATTATTTCACTCCTGTTTATGCACTAAAATTCAAAATGGCCTTCAGCCCTCTCTCCACAGTAAGTTTGCCACACTGGAAACAGTGGTTCATACTGTAAAAGTTGCAGGCTATTTATAAAGTCAAACTAATAATTATGAGTTGTGGATAATTTTAGCAGCAGGGTCTAGATTCCCTTCCTTCCCACCCTCTAGCCATTTCATACATCAGAAAACAGGCAAAGAACCCTTCAGGCCCCTTGTTTAGCAAACATACATTTTAATCAATTTAACATAAGTCAAACATCTTGCACAAACCCAAAACTTTTCATTAGCAATGATTAGAGGGAAATACAGTTGGCCAGTTTATTAGAAGTATAAGCAGAGTTCTTGCTGATAGCTCTAATGAACCAGTTGTAGTCTTTTATCATTCCCAAAGGGTAAGCCTTTTGAAGCTGGGGTTAAGTCACATTGGCAGAACAGTATGTGGCACCTGGAACTACCACTGCCAAGTTACACGTGCTCTGTGAATAAAAGAAGTCTCAAAACCTGTCATTCTGGCAATTTGTGCAATCCCAAGGCAGAAGAAAAAATTATTAGGAGATCTGGAATGAAGCTAGGTTATAAATCTAAGAAGCATGGCACCAGGGTGAAGTCCCAGTAGTAAAGAAGGTTAATATGTTGGCACAATCAGGTTGAACAAATGTGAAACCATTTGGCTTAAAGCTGGAGCACAGCGCAGCAGAGAGATACATCACATTTCATTTGCAAACACCATGCCAAATTAAACGCTGATTCCAGTGATACAAAGACAAGCAAACCACCCTCAACCACTAGTTTAAACTTGAATCTGTTTTGTGTTAATAGAAAGTCACAAGCAGCTGACCCTGAGTCTCTAGAAGCAGTTCACTATTTAAGGAAATTTCTGTTCCACAGCAAGGATAGCATATGTGTTAGTGTTAACCTTTTCTCTTTTTTACTGAAGCTTGTAACAGTAGAGATGCTAACCAAAGAGATAAACACAGGCTGAAGGCAAAGTGTTTATGACTTATAAAATGTGGCAAAAAGAATTGTTAAGTTCAAATTAAGCGGTTAGGTACTCAGACTCTTATGGGCATGAGTAACTGGCACAAGTATCCCCATCACAGCTGATTCCAGTGGGGCCAGGATACCACCAAGGTCTCCAAGTGAAGAAGCAAATCCTGCACCTTTTATTTAAGCAGCAGGCAAAACTCCTACTTCTCTGCTCACTCCTTTTGCACTTAGATCATATTGCAAATTACATGAGCAGTCCTGAAAGCATTTAAGAAAGATATTCCACTGCCAATAGAAACTATGAAAACAGCTCAAGTCTACAATGCTGTATTATGTACAGTGTATCTTCCATATAAACTGCAAAGCTGAACTTCATCAGTAGTCTGAATCTATACCCAGCAAGCCTCCTAAGCAGCCCTCATGACTACTGGCATTAATTATCAGTAATAACCATATAAATACATAGGTAAGCATATAGTTCCAACACAATTAATAAAGCATTCTGGGGATGTAAATGTGGATTCATATAAATGATGTGCTGGGACGTGGCCAATGAAGAACTCCCCCATTTCTCTCTGCCCATCTGAAACTAGGTTTATTCACTTTTCTGTTAGCATTATGTGAGAGGCCAGGCTGACCTCTTGGGCTTGATTTTCTCCTTAATATTTTGTCAAATCACTAACTTACCGTCTTCCATTCTAGAGGATCCATATTTGAACACTTTCTAGTTTCACTCTATGCTCAAGTCTAAACTAGGAATAGATGGCAGAGCAAAGACTGAAACTGAAGAATTACTATGGGATACTAACAAAGGCACAGAAGTAAAAAAATCAGTCAAAGTTTAAGTATATAGACTTTCAGAGGTAATGACAGAACACACAGATTGTAAAACATGAGATACAGATGGAAACACCTAACTTGATGCACCATTTCAGGAATTCCTAACTATAAAAGGAGATTAAAAACATTACTAATTAATACAAAATTAGCAAAGGCTTTCAAGCCATTCTGCAGAAAAGTATCTCTGTGCAGAGTCTGGTAAATCTTTGGTCAAAACTCTATTAGATATGACTATGTATTACCCAGGCATCAGGTAATATAGAATGTTACTTAATGATAACCAGTGCAAATTCTTTGCTCAAATGACATCCTTGCCTTTTTTCCCTCCTCTCTGCTCCTGTACTGCAGTAGATCATGAATTTGCAGTTACATATAATGGATAGGACTTCTTTTAAAGAAGTCTGATGGTCATCTGATCAACTGAGATTTAAAAAAACAACATCAAGCTTACTAAGCAACGTCGACAGTACCACCTATACGTCAGAGTGTATCTGGAAAGAGACATTTCCTAAGGGAATTTTATCATCTTCACGCAATATGACACTTGGAGCAAAATGGTAATACCGTTGAACTTATTTCCATGACCTAATTGTACCGTAAGGGCGGATCCCACTGAAACTACTGGAACATAACTGGAGAAAAAGAAAACATAATAAAACATCCCAAGATGCTTACATATTTTTTTTATGTCAAGAAATAATGCCTATACACCAAAACTGAGGACTGTTACTAAAGGCCTAAAGAATGCAAACTAAGTCTCAAATATGGTGAAAATATCTCCTAGAAACTCTCCTTGTCTTTGCATCAAGGGCTTTTTTCATCAACATCTCCTCGAGCCCCAACCAACACGTGAAAAACTATCTAATTTGGGGAATTCAGCAAAACACAGATGAGGGTACCCCTCAGAATTGTGAAGGTCTCAAATATATAAGCGGATGTGCAACTTTAAAACCTCAGACTAAGGGAAGTTTCTGAAATAACAGTATCTGAGAGAACACTGAGAGGAAAATAGTGTTGGCATCAGCAACTGGATGAACTCAGGAGAAGACAAGATTAATACCAGAAAGATTCAAGAGAAGCAGCAGCCAACAGTCATGATAAAAGACGAGTAGAGTGTGGACAGATAAACTGGCAAGCAAAAGAGAAAGAAAGGTTTGATCTGGCTGAAGCATTACTAGATCAGATTTGGCTGTGCAGCATCTAGAATGACACCCAGTACAGTGTGACAGATGCAAGGGAAGCATATAAGAAAGTCCAGACTACTGCAGTTGTCAGCTTATTTAGGTTTATATGCTCTTTGGTACAGAGGCCTTTCTTTTTTTCTGCCTCTCCCCCATCCTCCCAGCATATTCCTTCAGGAATTAGTACACAGCTCTTCTTCCACTGGGGTCTGACAGTCTATCACAATATCCAGTTATATAGTACTGACATAGATGACCATGGCAAAATAAAGACCATCCACTGATGATGTGTACACACTACACTCCACCTGTAGACAACTGTTTAAAAATTTCTTACTTTATTCTCTACAGTACACCTTAACCTCCTTTTCACTTCGACAATATGTGAAAGAGGAGGATAAGACTCCTTGAGCAGGCCACCATGTGTTCTCAAGATCATTTGAGGCTGTAACGACTCATCTGTGTCCTCACTATCCTCAGAAGTCCTTTTTCCCAGATCTATACAGATACTGTCCACTTTCTGGGGGTTTGAGTAATAAAATGTCTTCTGTGAAGTTGTTTTCTATCTTCAAATCTGTGGTGTTCTATACTGCAAAATAATGCTGCCCCTTTCAGCAGGATCCCAGACCCGTGTCTCTTGGCACTTTAATGATAGATCAGGACAATTGCAAGATGTCACTGTTTCTTGCAGACCTTACCTTTACTTTGTTTATCATGAGACTCTGTAAGAAACTGAGTGATACGGTCTGAAGGAATAGCAAAAGAAATCCCAGCTGTGACCTTCAAGGTGTTAATCCCAATCACTTCACCATCCTGTTGAGAGACAGTACCCTATTAATTCAGTCCCAAGTGACAGGGTTCGTCTTACTGCCTAGCATTTCATGTTAAAAGCTAGTGTAAGAAATTTTAGAGTGTTGTAATCACTCCAGAAATAAACATCAGTTGTAAGGGAGGATCTGGGCTCTGATTCACAATCCCTTTCACATTTCACTGTGCTAGCCAGAGAGATTACAGTACAGTTTGTTCATCCAAGGTCCATCCCATCACTCGGCAAAGAGATTTCCTGCACTGAGCAGGCAGTGGAGCCACTGTAACCACTACAGCCATAATTCTCCAACCTGCAAATCAGTGCTTGTTTAAAGCATTCTATTTTAAAATTATTTGTGCAGATTAACCAGGTCCCACCTTTGCTGTGCATCCTAGGCTCCAGTGGGAGAACGACTGTTCCTACCAGATCCCATTTCTCTTACTGCTGTGTAAAATTTCCTCTGCTCTACAGGGCAGTATTTTCCAATGGTGTATGAACCTAATTTGCATAGTTTGTATTGACTTCAAGGTATCTGCCTATCATTAGCTTGAATGAATAAAAGCTGGTATGACCTGTGAATCTTTCCAATATTTTCTCACTTACTTCAAACTAGCTCTTGATGCAAAACAGAAGAATCAAGTCACCTGGACTTACCAGATTAACTAGCGGTCCTCCAGAGTTGCCGTACTGTAAAAATGATACAAGGGAACAATAAATTGGTGCTTCACTGCAGGAAATGCAATTTTCATTTCAAACAGTATTTTTTTTATATAAGTAAATTTAAAGATCTAAACTGTAAAAAGCAGGCTATTTCCCAGGCAGCAGAGAAGGACACAATATAGACCACAGAAGATTACAGGTAGGTCTTACTCTACCCATACACACCTCTTATGATTAGATTTTTTTTTTTTTCCAGAGACAGGCCTTAAGTTAGGAGCAGCAACTGACACTCCAAATAGCGAGACCCTAAGTTTAGAAGAAACAGTAACAGTTAAACCAAGCATTTCTATTCTTCTGAAGGCCAGCAGAATAAGGTAGAGTTCTTAAGTAGTTTTATTGATTACTTTGGTTTGTAACATGGTCAGTCTCTCATACTCCACTGGAACACAGTGCTTTACATATTTAATCAAAGCATAGTGCTATGAAGTAGACACTACGTAAGGATTGATTTAGTAACCATAGACATGCTGCCCTCTCTAGGGAGGGCATATAGCAGCTCCGAGCAGCTCAAATTTGCTTAATACCTAATGGCCTTCAACAAACATCCAACAGGACTATAGGAAATGAGCTGAAGAAGTTGCCTGTCTCAAGTTTGTTTTTGAATTTTCAAGTAGGTCTACTGAACAGCCAAGAGCAGCAACTTAGCACTCAAAAGAAACAAAAGCTAGTGATGCATGACAGAAACATCAGCCATATAAACTGTTTATACTTAGATAGCACTGAGCAAACCTTATAAATTCTCAGAAGAATAAAGCAGACATTAAAGTTTTTAAAACAGCTTCAAAGTTTGAGTTTAAACAGAGATCAGTTTCTTACATTGTACCTTTTCAGTGATCAGAGCTACACACTCGATTTTTATGTCTGACTGACACAGAGGAACCAAGCTAGTGATTTTTCAGCCTTCCTTAGCGTATTATCTGTCCTTCACATGTCATCTGTTTGTAGGCTGTGATAATGAAAGAACTTTGTCACATGCAATATATCTCCATTTAGGAGCTATGGCCCTGTTTTCTCCTGCCCCATGTTGTTGCTGTCCCAGCACTTCTCAGAAGGCAGCTGCATACACATTCCTGCAGGGAAGTCTTGGCTGAGCCACAGGAATGCTCTGAGTAGACCAGCTCTCAAACTCCTCCCATCCTCAGGAGAAAACTAGTGCATTAGCTAAGCACAAAGCATCTCTATGCCAGGGACTATCTTCTTATCTTGTGGTCTCAGATGGCAAAGCAATTCAAATATATTGTCATTTACCTTACCTCCTCTGCTGTCACTATTTACACACATTCTGCTATCCTTGTCTAAACTTGCTCATTAGCTTTTGAGGACAGTGAATGACTAAGTATATACAAGAAAGGAGTCTGATCTTGAGGAATGTGCATAGGCGTGAAGTCAAGAATCCCATGCTCTAATTCTGCCTCTGCCACTAATTCAGTGTGTGCTCCTAAGTAACTCATTTTGAAAAAGTTTTCCTATTCTCCTTATACAACTGGAGAGAGTAATTTCAATTAAATATCTTAAGGGGTTCAGCTCCTGGATCATACAGAAGCTTTTTGGAGAAGCTCACTTTCATGTCATATCTTAGCACTCTCTTTTTCTCCACACAACTTCTCAACAAGCCTGTGACAATAAACATTCGTGAAGCACTTCACATGTGTAAAACACTAAGTGTTATGTCTTGCTACGTCAAATTTGCCATCGAGGTCCAGCAAATAAATCCTAAAAATATTTTCTTTTCAATGTGTAACAGATTTAAACCATAAAATTTCAGATCATTTTCTACCTCAGTTATGCATGCAGTGCTCTTTTTAGAATCAGTACAAGTTATACACATACCCAAGGACTTTACTTAAGCTCTTTGGATCCCTCCAAGCTGCTCTGAAGGGACATTATTGTCACGAATTTCTACATAAAATGCAATGCTAGAACCTTCAAGTCCAAACTGCATCTCAAACTTCGTGTTATTTTACATCTAGATTCTTACTTGGAGTACGTGATATGCAAAGGGAAAACAAGAACAACAGAAACACAGCCCTCTCCTGAAGTTCTTAACCAGGTTTCATGTTATTAAATTGAAGCAGATACTATCAGACTACTCCATTTGATTCTAATGCATGGAGAAGAAAGCAGCTTTGGCTCTATTCAACAACTTGCTTGGCCAGATCAGCTGAACAAGCAGAGATAAATGTGCTGATTTATAGCTGGTCTATAAACCATGTGTTACCACATGAGATCTAGAGAATGAGAAGGGTCGGTTACATGCAATGTCTTCACAGACAACCTCAAAGAGGGTAGTTTTATTTATCAGACATTTCACAACACTAATGCCTGAATACAACTTACAGACACTGCACAGTCTTTTATAAAAAGAAGAGCCTATTACTGCTTTTAAATGAAGCTGCTTTTATTTTGTAGATTCATCTTTCAGAGCACACACTTCCTTGCTGAAGACTGGGGCTTCAAAGTGACAGGACTGTGAAACTGAGCTCCTTACATACCTAGTACTTACATTGATAATAGCATCTGTCTGAATATAATCCATGTCCGAGTCCCGCAGGCCAAGTTCTTTGCCATCTCTCTGAGCAGTGCTGACAATACCTGTTGTCACAGTGTTCTGTAAGGCAAATGGACTTCCAATTGCCACCACAAATTCTCCTGGCCTCAGATCAGCAGAGTGTCCCAGTAACAATACTGGTAGTTTTTTCTTAAATAAAAGCAGAAAGAAAGAAATAAGTATTAGTTTATACATGAAAGCAATCTGATGGGAAAAATCAAAAACTACCAAAAAGTTAGGCACATCCACTACATTGATAAAAGTCACACTTTATCGTATACCCAAAAGTTTTGCCAGGTAAAATTAGTACACCGTCTTCAGAAACAAACTGCTAGCAACAGTACCCTGCAATTTCATCCAGAAATAAAAAGCCAGCAAGATTCTGAAACAGATTTCCCTGTTTTCCAGCAGATTGTTCCCTCCTCCTCCTAGAAACATACAAATTAGCTGACCATACTCTCTACACTACATACCACCTTGCAAGTCAAGAAGTGGCACAAAGCTAGAAGGATCAGTCAAAATAGCCTGGGTTGTCAGGTAAAGATAGCAGAATCTGGGCACATATTGACTGAGCTGCATTTTTTAAACTGAACTTTTAGCAGTTCCTAGCACAGACGACAAAGTAATTTCATCCTAAGTTATGAAACATTTCAAGGCCTATATCTATCAGTATATTGTTTTCCCCAGATATATTTCCAAAGAACCCCTAAACATATACTCCAGCCAATCACTCTGTACTAAATGAAACTGAAATAGGGTTCCCAAGTTTATTCATTCATCTGTTTATGCCACTCACCTTAGGGTGAATCTTTATTGTTGCAATGTCGGATTTCTTGTCAATATCTCTGATGGTTGCTTCATAGGTATCTCCATTCTGTAGCTGCACTTTCAATTGTTGTCTCCCTGATACAGCATTGGTGCTTGACACCACGTGTGCATTGGTTACAATTAAACCTGAGTCGGACATAATAAACCCAGATCCACTGGAAAGTGGGACATTTCGCCCAAAGAGAGGGTGCCTGTTCAAAAAGCAAGTAATTATAACTCATAAAGGAAAAAGCTTAACTTAACAGCAGATAACATCAGGTACCATTTACTACCTTTCACCCTGAGAAATAAAAAAGCATTTGATGACAGAGGGATCTTTGCTGAAGATTGTGACTGCTTTTAGTCAGCCAGGGAGATAGCAAACAAGATTTTCAGACAACCAGCAGCCTTTTTCCTTTGTTTTCCCATTCTACCTTCATACATTTCCTTGCAAAGAGACCAAGTGACAAGAAAGGAAGGAGGAGGAGCCCATCTGATCCCACCAGCTGCTGCTTCTATGGGAAGAAAATAATGACAGGAAATAGTAGGGCTGACAAGTGGATCAATATTCCAATGGAAAAAAGGGAAGCAGAAGGAACCTTGCAGCTGGACAAAGGAGTAAAGGAAGAGGTGATGTCTCCTGGAATCATGAAGCCCAAGTGTGGACTGGCAGGCAAAATGTGTCTGGAAGGACTGGGAATGTGAAAAAACAGAAATGAAGCACACTAATAATGAGCAAAACTTGGTCAGAAACATCATCTGCTGCAATACAGACAGTTAAAAGACTTTATAAACTGTTTAAAGCATGATGACTCTTCTGTGAACAACTGCTGCAATGACTTTAGATTTGTTAGAGGAACAGAAAGTGCCTGGGTAGTAGATGATGAGAAAAGGACCATAAATTCTTTTTTCTTCTGAGATATGGTCCTTATTAGGAAATTGTTTGAAAGTTTTGGGCTATACAGAAGTAAAGAATTGGAGCCAATCCCAGGCAGAAGGCAATACCACAATTAGCACCCACCAGGCTGCTGAACAAACATTACTTAAAGGGAAAGAACAAACAATCTCAACTACATTTGCAAGGATCTTACACGTCTTTAACTATAGCATTATCTCAAAAAAACAGTCACTATGCGCATAAAGCTCTGTTTCAGAAAACCTGATTATTTCCATTTTGCATGCTAAAAAAAGCCTGTACAAATTCTCCAAATTCTTAAGCCTATGTAAAATTAGAGTACTTTAAGCAGAAAAGTATTCAGGTAATGGAGTACAAATAATATTTGACATAATTTCTTCTGACAGCAGGTTGGTTTGAGCACTCAGTGTTAAACCTGCCTCCCAGGTTGTTTTGAGTACTCCATGTTAAACTTGCTGACTCTGCTCCAGCTTCAGTGCACTTTATATTGGTATGCTTTGGTCAGCAAATTTACTACATTTTTTTTCCTGTCACAAATCATTTTTGTGTTTAGACAGGTTAAACCAGGTCAACATAATACCTCTTCATGTTCTCCTGACAAAATAAAATCACCTCTTATTGAAAGTAGAATAAGCATCAAGGACCTATGTTTTCCTACCCTACTTTCAGGATTTGTTGTCTTTAAACTGTGAGATCATAAATATAATCCAAGAAGCAGAACATTTTAGTGAAGGCTGATCTTCAAAGATGAGATGGACTTATTTTAGGGCATACAATATGTATCAGAAATACTGTAAGCCAAATAAAATAGATCTATTAAACAGGAACAAAGCACACAAGATTTGTGGTTCTCTGGAAAAATGTGTCTGCTGTAGTGTTTCAGAGTATTTTTTGAACTTCAAGAATTCAAAATGAAAGTTACTACTTGTAGACCTTTGTTAGGCAATGTAAGAAAACAGAAAGAATTGAAAAATGTTACCTGAGGAAAAGTTCAATGTGCACAACTGCAGGTGCAATCTTTTCCACCACATCTGCTATGAAGTTGAATTTGTATCTTGGGCTGCTGGACTGTAGGTGACCTATACTAGCAGAAAGAATTGGATATGTTAATAAGACAAAACCCTTTTTTATCAAGTAGGTGAGATAAAAAACGCTTTTAATTGGTGTGTTTCCCCTAATGGGACAATTTCCAAACTGGTATTGGAAAAGTAGTCAAAGTAAGACTGTTCAAAATTTATCCAGCATTTTGCTTAATCCTGATAAAATTAAACATCAGCATCACTTGGCTATAAGTTCTTTGATCACTTTGGAAGTCTAAAAGCCTTGCCTGAAGTATTTTTCTCAGGACAACTACTAATTACTATCTAAACTACATGATGTCATAGAATAAGTAAGGTTAGAAGGGACCTCAGGAGATCTGCAGTACAACCTCCTGCTCAAAGCTGCGTCTGCTAGAGAGACAGAGAAGGAAACTCAAAGGGTCTGTCTAGTTGGGACTGGTGAAACTCCAAAGATGGAGACATCAGAAACTCTCTGGGCAACCTGTCCCACTGTTTCACTATCCTCCATAAAGCAAAAGTTTTTCTTCTATCTAGCTTGAACCTCTGTTGTTAAAACTCATGTTTCAACTAACGCCCATGGTGTCTCCACTACACATAGCTGTAAGGAGCCTGGCTCCATCCTCCTGATAACTTCCTCACAAGCACGGGAAGGCCACTGTTAGGTCCTCCTGAAGCTTTCTTTTCTCCAGGATGAACAAGCCCAGTTTCCTCAACTTTTTCTCAATGTAGGTATGTCCATCCCTCCTCCCTGCCTGCCACCCCCTCCCCCCCAATCCTTGTGACCTTCTGAACTCCAGTTTTTCAGTGCCTTTGTTGTATTGAAGGTTCCAAAACTGGATGAAGTATTCTAGATGTGGTCTAACAAGTGCCATGCAATACAGCCACAGTATTTGGAACTGCATTTAGAACGCAAGTTTGTAAATTTTTTTAAGTATGTACATTAGAAACCTGCTGTAAATAAAGACCTAAAAAGTTTTTAAAATTCCCATTTAAGCTGCCACAGGCAGCTAGACATAGCAATAAATTACTAAATATTAAGTGTTCTGATGAAAGCCAGTGCAGATACACAGCATTTATGAATACTGAATAGAATTCTGTGGAAATGAAGATCTTAGAGAGGAAAAAAGCCCACAGCATATTGGCTTCAAATGTCACAACATCCTGGATTCGAACATCACAATATTTCAAAGTAACAGTACTGCTTGTGCTAGAACGTCATACTTTCTGCAAACCCTAATATACGAGGACATACCACTGCATATGTTAAACATATGTTAGAGGACGTATCACCACACTCAAACAGCAATCTTTCACATTGACAGCCTGACGCTTTAAAATTAACTATGGGATCTAGGGAAGGGAGTAAACAAGTTGGAATCAGATACAGCAGCAACTTTTTTGGCTTTTTTCAAAAATGGTGCAACAGCACACTTTAGCACAGGATTTACAATTTTTTTTCCTGCCATTTTGTCAGGAGGAAGAACCTCTACGTTCTAATTTCTCAATGACATCAACTCTTCAGAAGTGAATCTTTGTGCCACCATGATTTGCCCTAAGTTCAATTCATGTTAAAGGATGAATTTACTTCACAGTAGGTCTTGCACACCAAGTCAACACCTACTCTTAAGGGTTACAGATTTGCCTATTACTAGATCACATAACATAGTAATGAGTCATCAGTTGCCCTTTACCCAAGTTTTTAAAAGGCAAGTAGGTAGGAGACATCACACAAAAAGGAAAGATAAACAGAAGAAGAGAAATTTAAGAGAGTTGTCATGAATTTTAGTATTCTGTGTAGGTCTTAATTAAAGATCATTTTCACAGATCCTTACCTACAGGTGTTTTACTGACCACTAAACCTTGTAACTAGTAAATTACTTGGGACAAATATAAAGATTACAGCACAATGGTGTCTAACCTACTTACGAAAAAGATGCTTCTGATCTAATCTTTGAATGATTTTGTAAGATAGTGGTTGACAGAGAACTGTTACAGTTGTTATAGTTCCTGTAGTCCCTCATAAAGGTTTCACAATAAAGTGTTAGAGGACCTGCAAAGTCAGAAAGTGAGAGGCCTTACATTACCACAGCATCCAAAATACCTAAAGCAAAGACAGGAATGGCCCCAGCACTGGTACCAAGGAAGAAAGTATTGAAGAAACCAGATCAAGAGAGTTAGGCATTTTTCCACAGAAGACCATGAGTTCTTTTTCCTGTTACGGGACATGGGATTTACATGCTTACACTAGCAAGCTAAATTTATATGATACCATATAAACAGAAGGAACAACATGGCAGGACCAGATTTGGTCTATTATTTTATGTACATTCTCACACACTCTAAAATTCTAACCAATTGTATATGCTCATTTCAGTACTTGGTTTAAAAGAGACACCACAAACAGGCATCACAGAGGGCAGTTAAAAATAAGCATGGTATGCCGTTACTTATTTTGCTTCCTGGGTCACTGAAGATTTATTTCACTTTCAGTTCTCAAACAGCTTGGCTGACACTGCAGTATATCTTTTGAAGTCTACTAACATAGCTCCGAATACCTGCATACACAGTGGTGTTCACTGACAGGATGTAACATTATCATCACATTTATCTTAACAGATATGACCGTGGATCTATGAGTAGACTGGCTAGACCCTCAGCTGATAGATTAGCATAGAAGTGGGTGAGGAAAGCATGGTGAATGCAGGCTTTCAGTTGGCATGAATCACCATAGCCCTACGTGAGACAGAGGAACTAAATCCTTTTGCATCTGCTGAGTGCTGATCTGCTCTGTCCATACCACAGCATTGCATATGGCCAAAAGAGGAGAATGCCTGCCAAAGAACTTACCACTCCTGACTAGACATCCTGGAAACATCATGGGTGGCAGTGGCTTTCCAGGTAAGACTTGGAGTAGGCAGAGAGAAAAATGTCTGGAAGAAGTAGCGGATGAATGTAAACATAGAAAGAGCTTAAGAAAATAAAATGCAGCAATACAGAAAGGAGACTGTATAACCAAAGCTAAACTTGTCTTCCTTCCATGCCATAGTGAAGGCATGTCTTAGTGCAAGCTGAAGTCCAGAAACTCCTTGTAGGGGTCAGAAGACAAGAATACTCAAACCTGAAGGTGAATCCAAATCCACACTATATATTAAAGGGAAATCTCAAAGGAAGATCAAGAATAATGGACACGAAGACTTTGTCAGAAGGGTGTAGCTGAAGATATACTGGTCTGATTAGAGATGAACTGGTTTTATTATTGTCTGGTGGAGACTAAATACTGGTGAACACTGACTTACAAAGTTGAGATGCCTTCACAGAAACTGACCTCTCTTCAATCATTTTCTGCATGCTGCGAGTGATGAGAACCTTTAAACATATTCTGACATGACAGGAACTCAAACTATGGACTTGATGAAACAGCAAACTAACATTAACTCTCTCGCACAGAATCATAGAATGGTTAGGGTTGCAAAAGAAATTAAGATCATCTAGTTCCAATCCCCTGCCATGGACAGGGATGCCTCACACTAGATCATGCCGCCAAGGCCCTGTCCAACCTGGGCTTGAACACTGTCAGGCATGGAACATTTACAACTTCTTTAGGCAACCTGTTCCAGTGCCTTACCACCCTTACGGTAAAGAACTTCTTCCTCACACCTAACCTGAACTTCCCCTGTTTAAGTTTGAGACGATTAGCCCTTGCCCTATTGCTACAGTCCCTGATGAAGAGACCCTTTCCAGCATGCTGGCAGGCCCCCTTCTATACTGGAAAGCTGCTATGAGTTCTCCATGCAGCTCCTCTTCTCCAGGCTGAACAGCCCTACTTAAGGGAACTGAAATGTTGCTTATTATTAATAACAGTGCATATTTATTAATCCTGTTTTCATCAGAAGCTCCCAATATGCTTTACAACGAAGAAACTGCAGCCTAAGAAACTGAAGAAGGAAAGGACATCCAACATTGGTAAATTGCACAAGCTCACCCTGAAAATGAGAGCTGTAATTGCAGTAAAAATCAGGGCTTTTCGTCAGACCTTCAATCTATGCTTTAATTTGCTTTAGTTGGTACACACTATCTGCTGCTACTATTGTTACCAAAACATAAAATTGAACATGTGTCTTTTCCCCTCTTGCTGTCTTGCAGTTTCACGTAGCTCTCAGACCTCTGCTGGACTGTAAATGTAAAAGCCGTGTTTACAACAGCTTTGTGTATTTTGACCTACTGACTGTCTGAGATTTGCCATGTACTTTTTCAAAGGTCTCTCAATAACATGCATTATTTTCCATGTTATTACTGCATGTTCAAAATCATCTCACTCTAACCAAAGCTGATTTATCTTGGCAAAAAAAACATAATTTAATCCAACTAACTATCTGTTGTATAAACGAGGTATCAAAGGTGTTACAACAGGGTTGTACTTGAAGTAAGAACAAATTTATACTGTATGAGTCTTTAGCCATCCACACAATTTCTTAATCAAAAGAACTAGGTTTTCCCAATTTGCTCCATAGCCACAAATCAACCAGATTTTCAGCAAAGCTGAACTCTTATCCTATCATTTCAATTAAGTGATTAGATCTTCAGAAGCTCCTCAGCTCCTCTCATAGAACACTCAAAATCCAAATTTGGATGTAAGTGCATAAACGGGAGTTAAAGATGTTCAGCCTGTTTCATAAAATATGATCTTACATTTTCAGTTCTATGGACTCCAGCTACACTAGACTTACACAGCTAAAGCTAAGTGCCTATCAGGTGACAGTATATTATCAGCTTAAGACTCTTCCTGAATAGTAGCGTTACCTACAGGCTATGAGTTCATTTAATGGCATTTGATTTACTTTCTTGCAGTGACAAGACTCACCCCAATCTCATTAACACTACTGTAAATCAGGAACAACTCCAACAGACTTGTGGAGTTAACCTAGTATGAAGACAACTGCAAAAAAAATCAGTAGAAACAACTGTCATAAACCCAGAGAAGACAATAAGCTAGACCAATTTATATTTGCAAAAGACTGAATGTTTCCGAGTATTTGCCAACTTACACTCTGGAGAATTAAATCAAATCACATTTAATACTTTCTTAAAGACAATACATTGCACTAAAATCCACAATTTTATATTCATTAAGAATATGTGAGCCTGTGAAACTCATTCTTTTAAGGCTGATCCCCCGTTCCCCCTTTAACCCAAGCTTCAGAAAAGATCTGTGTGCTCAGCAAAAATTATTATGTCTAAGGGAGGACTTCAACCTGGAAGATCCGATCACCAGGGATAAATACTGTCCCTACTGTGCTTTCATGGAAAGAAATGAAATACAAATAGAAGATTATAATATCTCTGCTTAAAAAACAGAAACATCTGTTGGAAACATAGGTTCATGGGCAGCTTTTCTGACGAATTCAGCATTAAGATCAAGTTGCATAGCTGTGCACTGACCATAAAGCCTTGGTGAGTTTAGTGCCACATTATAGTTCAGGCAATGGATATCTACCCTGCACAGATGAAAACAATTTGGTGAACCAACACCGAAGTGGTTTTCTTGCGCAGTGCAGCAATCACAATGGCCAGAGACACATTAACGCAAGCCTTACAGACACCTCACTGCCTCACTGACTTCTTAATTCCTCCTTCCCAAGTGGTCCTCATAAGGATATGCAACAAGAACATCTTTCCTGTTAGTGATCCTGTACAACACAGTGAAGTGCTATACTCTGAATTATACACCAAACACTGTATAACATTCATCCTCACCTGTAGGAACTCAAAACAAATTCAGACATGAAGAAAACAATCAGTAAAGGAATGTGACTGGATCTTGTGTATTTAGTCAATATCTGGCAGTGCATTTGCATGATTACAGCTGGAGGCAGCTGTAAGGCTTTGATGACAATAATAGCAGTATAGACTTCAGCATCTCTTACTGGCCCAATTTCTTAGAAAGGCAAGTAATGATATCCTGAGTCGTTCCTCTGTATCTTCAAGGTTAGGTACAGGAACACTCCAAACACGCCATACAGAAATGTGTGCAAAGACTCTGCTCATGTATTAACTATATTTCAAACACTTATTTCAGAGAACTGAACTTCTAGGCTCTTCTCTTGCAAGTATTTGACTGACATGGGTGAGGCTTTTTACATCATGACCACTTTCTGAGAGTGCCTTCAGTTAAACAGTGCAGAGGGGACACATCCTCAGGCAGAACCCTGCAAAGGATCAAAAGCAATGCACCTGTTTCCTGGGACTTCTTTCCTCAAAGGTTTTCTAACACATCTTTTAGTTTTTCTTGTTGCACTGATAAATAGGACCCTTAATTTCAAAAAAGAAAGCTTTTTGTGCTTCCCCATCCTTGGTGAGAAAATACAAAACTTTCAAGATCTGAACTGTCTTCACAGAAACCTTTAGCAAAACATTGCAGGGAATTATTAACTGTACTAAGAAGTTGTACTTAGAGATCATAAACAGCCCTTTGTGCAAGAAAGTGTCTGACATAAATTGGCTACAGACTGCAGGTGACCGTGTGAATCTGTTGAGTGAGGACACTTTAATAGATATGTGTGTGGCACACACATATTTGCTGCAGTGAGAAACAGAGCTCTGAAAGAACTAATCTTCAAGGACAGAGGTTGTCTTGCATAAATGTTTATGCTGTTAGATACACACTAGCCTTTAATAGCTTGTCCTTCTCACAGTAGGTGACAGAAGGCAGGAAAAGGCCAGCTGCTTCAAAAAATTACCATACATTAAGATATCTAGTGCTGAAGAGGAAAAACAGTATTTGTAGCATACAGTTTGAATGTGCCTAAGAGTTCTGCAGGCTGTTCTATTAGAATCTCAGAGGTTCGTGGGTTTGCTCAGGTGCACAAAGCTAACTGTATGAGTAACAGCTTTCGGGGCATAGGCATACTGAGGAACATCAATGCCAGAGTTCCTGTATATCCATCCAGTACACACCTCCTTTAATACAGCGTACCTAGAACTTGCATCTTGGAATGGTGTTCTTCAAGCTAATCCAGACTTCAACAAGGAAAACAATATTTTAAATTCAGTCAGTTTTGGGATTATCACTCAGACATCCTGGGCACCTCTTTCCTCCTTTCCTTCCTTCCTGCATCCTTTATTACTTCTTTTTCATGCATCTTCATCCACCAGTCTTCTGTCACTAGGAAAATACAGCTAAATTTTCTCAGTCTATTTTGTTTTATCACAGCCAGAATCTAACTTAGCATCAAGCTAAGCAACTGAAAATGGACAGGAGCCGACATTTCAAAAGCTGCTCCTCAGTGTCACTGCATGTTCTTGAAATGGCCTAAGTCACACTATGTAAGGCTACTGTTATCTGAGATTGTTTAATATAGGAATGGTAAAATTGGATTGGTTAAACTGGATTTACTTTGTAACTAGCTTAGCCCTTCAAACTCTTGAGTCATCTGAGGCCAGATTCCTTTCAAGAACAGGGAAGAGAAAAACTTGACAGTAATTTAAAACTGTTGACTTTCTTCTAAACCTCTCATTACAGCCATTGCATATTATTGTTAAAAAAAAAAAAAAAAAAAAACCACCAACAAAACCATAATTGAGTCTATTCCTGGCTCAACCACCAACTCAGCCTGACCTTGGGCAAGACACTTGGCTTCTCTGAGCGTCAGTCTGAGCAGCTGTAGAACTGAATAAAAAATTTAAACTTAACAGAGAACCAGAAGCTGAGGTTTTCTGGGATAAAAAATAAAACCAAAATAAAGGGAACACTAAAATAGTTGCTTGAAAAAAACAGTAACCTCTACATCAGAGCTCCAAATTCCTAAGCCGATTAACAGTAGATTCAGGAGGATTCCTTAAATAAAATGTCATATATACCAAACCCCAAGCACTCAGTAAGCCCTTAGATGCAGGCTAGCTCACTCATTTTGGTTAAACATTCTGATTATTTCACGTGGATCAGTTCCAACCAAGTATTACAAGTATTACAGCTAATGGCTGCTGATGTGAAAAAGAACAGGCAAACAGCAATTTATAGCTACAAAATACTGGGGAGACTGATCATTTCAGGCCCAGTCCGACATCTGGAGTAACTCCTGGCTCTGACAAGATACTCCTAAAGGAACTCTAGGAATACCATTTCACCTCCTTCATCTCTGTAGCACAGCTTACCTTCTCTCAAGATCATGACACATAAAAGGTATCCTAATTCACAGGAAGGCTACAACTCCTCCCCTCCCAATAATACTGAATGTGTGCTATCTATGAATGAACAGGATGATTATGGGTTCACCTGACATAATGGAAACATTAATGCACGATTTAAAACTCCATCAGGCACATGACTTTTCTTTCCAGGAACGCTGCGAGAAAGGTAGCAGAAGGAAACCCTTAAAATACCAGGAAGTATGTGAAAAGATATGAGCAGCATTAACACTTCCATAAAGAGAGACATTTTAATACTAAAAAAATAAAATAAAGTAAAAAATTACCAACTTAAGTGATTACTAAACTTTCTGAATTTAAACCATCAAGCCTGAAGTTGCCATAGCATATCACAATATGTGAGCAAAGGCCTTGGTATGTTACTGTAAAGAGACCATTTGATCTGCTGAGTATCAATATTTTAAATTCTAAAGGAGGCTCACAGGCTTTTATTCCCACGTTATTCTCTACAAGATCACACTATGTTTTATGTGGTTTAGATACTACTTGTTGCGTTTTCTGCCCTGTTTGGCTTTAAAAGGCATTTTCTGAGTAGATACCTAGCAGGTGAATACAACTAACTTCTCATACATCACCAGAGAAGGCATCAAAGCACAAGCGTTCCCAAGTCCCTGCTCTGCTTGGTGCGGGCCATGGTGTGATGGACCTGCAGTGCAGCCTGCACAGTCAATGCCACAAAATGCCTCAGCAGTGAGTGACAACATCATGAAACAAACACGGTGCTGGCAGCAGTGTACTGCTGCCCTGCCAGCACATCCTGCCTTGAGAAGCGGCGACGGCCAAGGATGTAACTGCTGCCCTGCACCTTAATGCCCTCCACTGAGCTCCCATCCATGCCGTCAAGCGCATTCACCTCTTGTCCCCGGGAGCGCTGCAGCCGCGACATGCACAATTCCAAGGTGTCCACAGCCATGTCACACAGAGGAAACTTTCCCAAACCTTTAGCTCACACTGAGAATCATCAAGAAAGGCATTTGCCATTCAGAAAGGCCCCGAGTACCCCTTCCCCACACCACAGCAATGCTAACCGCCGGGCAAGATGCCTTGATCCTGGGGCCACCCAGTCTTCACAGATCACTGAAAACCGGGATTTTTCTTAGCCTGAACCCAGCGGTCCACCCTCCGCCCCACGGGCAGGCCCCACCATGCTCCTACCGAATTCACAGGCTCCCTTCTGGACCTGGGAGACAGCGGGCAGGCCGTGCTGCAGCGCCTTGCGGCTCACCGCCTTCAGCTGGCAGATATTGTCGTAGGTCCGGCCGTCGCTGCCGCACACCTGGGCGCTGAGCCTGCACTGGCAGACGCCCTTAGCGAAGCGCTTGCCCATGGGGTAGCGGCAGTCAAGGCTGTCCCCGCAAGGCGGGTCCTCCTTGCGGCCGCACGAGTCCCCCTCACCCGCGGCGCAGATGAGGCAGCAGCTGCAGCGGTCGGGGACGTATCCGCTGGGGCAGCTGGGGCTGGGGCACTTGGAGACATCGCAGCGGGTCGGGCACTTGGCTCGGGCGGCCAAGAGCTCCGCGGCGCCCGGGCTCCCGCTGAGGGAGAGCAGGAGCAGCGGGCTCAGCAGCGACACCCGCATCCTCGGCGGGCTGCTTGCCGGGAGAGCAGCGGAGAAGGGGTGCGAGCCCACCCGGCCCGAGGGGAGGAGGCGCGGAAGGTGCAATCGCGGTGCAGCGAGGGAAGGGAAAGCCGGGCTTTATGCACACGCGGGAGGGAATGTGTCTTCTGCCCCCAGCAGAGCTCCTGCAGGCGGAGCGGGAAGGAGCAGGAGATGGAAGGAAGGAGGCTTCAGTATAAAGCCGCAGAGTCGAGGCGCTGCTCAGTCCGAGGCGCTGCTCCCCGGGGCTAGCTCGCAGGGCTGAGGCGCAGAGCCATGGCCGAGCTCCCGCGCAAGGTGAGCGCTGTCCCTACGCGGCCGCGGGAAGCTGTGAGGACGGCGCCGAGCGGAGCCGCGGGGTTATATGCGGGACGTGCCCGGGGCCGCCGCCGCCGCCGCCTCCAGCAGCAGCCGCAGGAGCTCCGCGGCGGCAACGACGGCCAGGCCCCACCCCGGCCAGGGAGGGACGGCTCCCCGCGGGCGGGCCGCCGGGGCGGGGACGGCCTGGCTCAGGAGAGCCCTCCGTCTGGACGGGGCGGGCAGAGCGGGGCGGGCGGGCTCGCTTTGGCGGGCGGAGTAGGGCGGACTCGCTCTTCTCAGTGAAGTGGTAGCGGGGCCGATGGGGCCCGTGTGGTGGTAAATCGGTGGCGCGAGGGAAGAAGGGCTCAGGTTTACCCCTGCTGCGGCGATCCCCCCGCACCAGCAGCCCAGACGTGGGCTAAAATGGACAAATATATGGGTGTAAGGGGCTGTGTGTGGCGAGGGCAGTTGTGACCCGTGTGACTGTGGGGGGCAGAAAGCCGGCAGCCATTTTGTCTCCCCTCATAGTTGTCTTGAAAGTTCGCAGCGTTAATAAAGACTTTTGTCACCGCTGCCACCAAAGGGTAATGAGGTCGAGCACCTGTGGTAGTACTGAACACAAGAGCGCCTGGCCATGAATCTGGTTTTGCAGGAATCCAGGAAGCAGAGACCCATGAACCTGAACTCCTTGTAGCCACTTTTCATGCATGGCAGCAAGGAAAGTAAGACAAGACACTTTCCAACTGTTGAAGCTGATCCGCTTGTCACCCTGCCATCATTGACTTCAACAAAAGATTTGGTAGCTTTTGACAGAAAGTATTGTCAAAGCCTTTATTCTTTAGGTTTTGGGTTTGATTGTTTTTATATCTGTTATCAGAAAGTATTCAGTAATGCTGTCAAGTGGAACACAGTTATCTGTCAAGCTCTGTTAACTAGTCACCTGTGTAGTCTTCATAACATGCAGAGTAAACCTTGTCTGTGCATGCCGTCTTTAGAAACAAAACACATTTGCTCTGAGGTACCAACCAGTCATAACTTCCAAATTAATTGATTTAGCCATGGGTTGAGCTGTCTTGGACAAAAGTTGACTTGAGAAAGGCCTTTGACATAGCTCATTTGAAGACTGTACCAAACTTGGCAAGTCTTACTTGCTGCATGTGACACTTCCAACCTTGACTTCTCTCTGCAGTTCCCCCTTCCCTCTTCTTCATGCAAGGGATAAAACTAAAGCAGTCATACAAAGTGCTGTGTGAAGCTTTCTCCTGATGGGATCCCATGAACCAGGTTTAAGTAGGCACAAACCAGCTGCATCTGGCTGTGGGGTTGTAAGAAGGGAGAAATTATAAATGCTGTCTTCATTAAGGATCTCTTGGATGTAGGAAGCATCATCCAGAATCCCCTGTTACAGTTAGTGTTTTGTTGTCCCTCTGTTACAGGGGCAGAGTTGGTACAAGACTGGATTCTCCAAACAGCTACAGTTTATAGCAAAGAACCCCAAGAATACGTAATAGCTAAAGACATGAGTTCTGTGATGAGGAAACTGTAAAATTTTGCTGTAGAACACAACTTGCCACTTTTTGAAAAGGTAAGATTTGTTAAATAGCTTTATGTGCCCTCGGCAAGTTTGACAATGATGCCAAGCTGGGTGGTTCCATTGATACCTTGGAGGGAAGGAATGCCATCCAGAGGGATCCTGACATGCTGGTGAGGTGCGTTGATGCCAACCTGATGAAGTTTAACCATGCCAAGTGCAAGGTCCTATACCTGGGTCAGAGCAATCCCAGGCACAGCT
>JANRGW010021857.1:19147-37560 GCA_024733675.1 Psilopsiagon aymara
AGACCTCCGCCAGAGCGGGGGAAGCGGCTGAGGCCTCACCTCGTCCCGGGGTCGCGGTCACCGGTGGCCCGCTCTGGTGTCCTGCGCCCTCGGTGCCACAGAGACGCGGGGCTGTGGTGGTTGTAGGGGTGTAGCTGTGGTTTGGGTCCATTACTGCTTGGGAGGTGTGAGCAATGGGCAGGTTTGGAGCTCGCCGTGGGGTGTTTCGGCTGTGAGGGTTCATATGTGTGTTCTCCCTTCTCCTGGGTTAGGGAGGTGCGCAGCATTAGTGCTGTTGTGAGGCTGAGAGCGGTAGGGGTTTGCCTAGTAAATTGTATTCCTGTGTTACACAACCATGATTGTCAAGCACATGGATTTTGCTTGATGCCTGGCTGCAGTTTGAGGAGTTCGGGGTGTCTGTTCCTGTACATTGGCATATTTAAAACCCCTTTGTCAAGATAAAGGTGTATTTTATCACATTAGGCACTGGTTAAGCCCCAGAACATAGCCTGTGCATCCCCAGCCCTTGCCGAGTACCTCCTCATTGAGTGTCTAGGGGTCAGCTGGCTGTGGAGCTGTTGGCTGTGCAGAACCCAGTGCTGCAGGATCCCAACACGGTACAGGCAGATCCGGAGGTGATTCTTGAATGAATCAGTCATAACAGTGATTGTTTTTGCTGTATTCCTTGCACAGAGGCTGCTGCCCCTGGGAGGCTGTTCTGGGCATCACCAGCTCGTTGTGTGGAATGGCTTATTGTAATAGCTGTTTGGTCACAGCAGTGAGTGGAGTTCTGAAGTAGCTGGGCAGTAGGCAAGCAGCAGATGGGCATTTAATATCATAGAAGATAAAGCCTCTTACCCTTTCGGAGTTATCTTCCCATAAACAAGGTTAATTCTTCTTCTTTCTTGGTATCTTTATGTAAAACTCCAGCACAAACCCACTGTCATCATCTGTTACAGGAGTTACTGGCGAAGCGACGTTTTCAGCTCTTATTTCTCATTTTAGATGAATGCCTTCTGGCCCCTCACCGTTTTTGCTCCTCCTCTGAACTCCCACAGTTTGTCAATATCTCTTATTGTAGCCAGTGAGACACATGAAGGAACACCCACATCCCATCCTTTTCATCTTCCTCTGAGGAGCACTGACTCACCAAGTTCAGTTTGTGTGTGAAAATATCCCTAGTAGGAATGCTATTTTAGGTTGTGTAGCCTGGAAAGCTTCCTGCCTGTTTGTGTTGTGGGCTTGTTTTTCAATTGTGGATGTTAACAGAGAGCTTCTCCCTCCTTGGCCAAGCAGTGGGATGTTCTGCACAGGAGAATGCATGCTGAAGGGGAGCGTTACAAAAGCCTTACTCACTGTAAGTAGTGCAGTGAGCCTGCCTCCAGAGGTGTACGTGTTTTTCAAGGCTTGAGCGTTGTACTCTCATTTCAGAGGATGCTTTTATGCCAGGTCACTGCCACAGTGATTTGTGCTGGTGTGATTCTGTTGCTCCTCCCATCATAGAGGAACACAGAGCATTTAGTGTGTGTGAATTACTGGAGTCGTGCAGCCCAGTGCAGAGGCTGTGCAGCTTCCACCAGGCCTCCTGAGGGCTTTATTCTTGTAACCATCACAAAGCCAGGCTGTGTCCACTTCTAACCTTGAGGGTGAGCACTTCTAGAGGGAAGGGCTGCAATTGCTCTGGAATTCCAACTTCCCAGGCACAGAAGGTGGCAAATTTTCTCCTGCCAATGATTTTTCCTCTGTACCTTCCACGCTGCCCTGTCTGTCATCAGGTGGAGTCATAAACCCATGAAGTAACATCATCCTCTTGTCCTAATGCTGCAGCAAGATCTGCACTTCAGCCAGTGATGATCTAGCATCTTCATGTTTCCTGCCTCATCTCAGGCAGCTGGGATGAAAGAAGGTGATTCTTGCTGTTCTCTCTCTGCCAGCCGGCTCTTCTGCTGCACTGAGCTGAAACAGAGGAGGTTAGGAAATAATGGCAGTTGTACAAACACAGCTGGATCCTTTGGCTTTAGCACTGCCTTTACTGCATCCAGAAGGAAGCTGTCTGTGTCTCACTCGTGTCAGGCTTAGGCAGTGCCTCTCTGTATGATAGACTCAGATGGGTAAAATATTATGGCTGTCTTCGGTTCTTTTTCTCTTGTATTATCATGGGTCAGCATTCTCCTTCTGGGGATACAAACAAAATGGGGCTGTTAAACTTGACATGCTTGGGCCGGGGGTTCCCAGTTCATGTACTAGGCCTAACCTGGGAGAAACCCTTTTTTGGGATGTTTTTTGTCTCATTTCAGAAGTAAACCTGGGAAAATATGAGCATTCATTACCAGTCAGGTAATGGTCTGTGGTTCTCTGCCTTCCAACAGCTGATTCTCTGTACAGAAAAGAAGCACCTTTGTTTCATCTCTAATGATGCATCTGAATGTTTCCTCATTGTGTTGCAGGGTCTGTCAGAGCAGCTGAGGCCTGAATGGCTCTGGTGCTTAGGTCAGGTTTGAAGCAACTTTATATGTCCAAGGATTTGATATTCCAGAGTGCCAAACTCGCCTTCCTGGGGTGAATCCTTTCATGTAAGTGTTGAGGCATATTTATAAGGCACTGCAGAGGAGCTCCCTGCCCACATCTTAAGTGTTCTGCATAAAAATAGAAGACTTTTAAGTTACGCCTTGATAGTCATGGTGCAGCTTCATATAGGGATGTCCTACAAAGGGAAATTCAGCTCACTTGGGATGCTGTGTTCATGTGGCTGCACTCAGATCGTAATATGGATCTGTACACACCATTGTGTTGTGTCATGCAAACACATCAATCTTGAGAGCCAGGGCAGGACTCCTAATCAAGCTTATTAACTTATGGTCTAGGGTTTCACACTGAGATTTTGGGAGTATCAGAAATAGGGAGCTGCTTCATGTGGAACATAACTTCCCTTCACTAACCTCCTTCTGAGACTTTGCTATCCCTACGTGAGAGCTTCTGGTACAAGAACTTGGATGAGTCTGAACTCAATTTGAGAGTGTGAACTAATCCAGTGTCATTCCAGTCTCTGGAGGTATTTGGAACAGCTTTAAAATTAATGCTTGGAACATGGAACCATTGGATACATTTTCCTTTTTATACCACAGCTTTTTTCTACCTTCAGGATGTGCAACCAACAAAGAGGTCATGTGCTTGAGTGTCTTTATTTGTTTGTGCTCTTCCTGTGGTTATTAAATCCATTCCATTAACTCCAGCCAAGAGCTGTGCTTTTTCATCTTCAGAGCAGCAGAGGTGCTTCGGAGCACTGAGCTGTGTGTGATGCCATTGGACTTGCACAAAAAGCTTCACGTTGTTCTAAGCCTGTTCCTGATGCTTCCAGGGTGCTGAGCAGTTGTGTGTGGTAACCAGGTTGAAGTGTCCCATATGTTTTGAAGAGTTGCTTGGCTCTGCAGCAGCTGAGTTTTGAACTGAGCCTCTCTTGAATCTTTTGAGTTCAAAAAATAGCTTTGCAGCTTCGCTTGTACAAGAGGATGGGATCCTCCAGCTTGTTCTCTCTGCCTGCTGCCTTCTGCTTCTTCAGGGTCCCATGTAAGTCAACAGCAGGCATAGGGATTCACCTCTGTGGAGCGTTTTACAGATGAAAACCATGGAATAAGTTACAGAATGGCTTTACAACTGTTCTTCTTTGAGGAGGAAGAAAATACACGCAAGCCTTGTAGGATTGCCAGTAGGAAGACTGAGGTGCACTGTGAAAGTGGGGTTATTCTGTTTGGCAGCTGGTTTTATCTACCTGTGGAAAGGTAAAAGGATGTGTTTTAATGATGGTAAACAATGACACTTGGTAATGTAGCATGTGTGGAGTTTGTTGTGCTTCCCTCTATGATGAAAGTACAGGGATGTGTTCCCTTCCCTTCATCCTCCGCTCTATACTGTCTAGCTAAGCAAGTTTCTTTTCTGCATCTCTTCTCATTGTATTAAATTTTTATGAAGGCAGTGCCAGCCCTGAGATGTATAGCATTGTTTCTTCCTGTACAGGAAAGAAAAATCATCATGTCTGCTGGTCTTAACTGGAAAATCAGGTTAAAGCAGGAATTTTGTCTCCTGTAAATACAGTGCTCTATCAGGGTTAGGTAGAATACATGGATAAGATGCATTCACAACAAAAAAAGCTGCTGATAGCATCACTATTCTTCAGTCAGCACAATAAGTGAGGTCCTGGTACCCAGGGGAGGATCCTTCAGGAGCCTGAAATAGCCCAGTCAGTAAAGCATCGATCTCTCAGTCTGAGCATGCAGGGTTTGAATTGCTGATCAGGCCCGCGCTGGGGTGTTCATTACTTGCAAGAACAACTCAGTGTATAATAATGAATTTCACTTCATAATTCCCGGGAGGAATGCTAAGGAATCTAACAAATCAACTGGCACTCTTAAAGCAATACTTAATGCTAAATGCCTGCATTAAACATCTGATGTTCCAGCTCTTCCACTAAACTTGCAGGGAATACACTAATAATTTCCTACGTAGAGAGTGTGAGGGTTTAGCTTTTAAGAAGTTTAATGTTAGAGCCAAACAGAAAGAGCATTCAGGCAGAGGCAAGCTCTGTGAGCTCACATATTTTATCTTGTTCTCTCATTTAGAGTATGGAAATAACATGTTTATAAGTACTTGGGATTTGGCACCTGGCTTTTGGGGGAGCAGTGATTCCTTCTGGATATTTGGATGTTTCAGCTCAAATGCACCCTTTCCTCTGACCAGACAGACCCTGTGTGAATTTCTTCCTCCTTTAAGTTGGCGAAAGATGTCAAATGTTTTTGTCTAGGAAGTGCATGACCTTCTCTGCCGTTTCTTTTGCTTGCTTGGTAATATGTTCTCTTTCCCTTGCCAAAGATAAAGCCACTAACCCATCTAACAGGCAAGAAGACTGGGAATACATCATCGGATTCTGTGACCAGATCAACAAAGAACTTGAAGGGTGGGTGTGCCAAAGTGCTCTAGGCTTCATAAATTAATATTCACAGCTTTAAATGTATCACTTGATCATCAGACTTCATGTTGTCTTTTATATGGGCTGATATCACAAGGAAGATGTGGCTATAAAAGAAACAAGATGCTGTGAAGTGTGGTTTCTCTTCTGGGATGCATTCTTTATATACAGGCTGAGCACTTAAGAGAATGGGAATTCCGAATCTGACCCTAATTCTGCAGCAGCAGAGTTCTCATCTGGCCAAAGTTCCTCTGGTTGCCAGGCTGTGAAATGGGGTCGTAACTCTTATTAGTGCCTGGTGGGCCTCACACCCTTAAAAACGTTACTTGGCTTAACTGAGGAAACCTCCTGGGAGTTAAGGGAGAAGAGTTTTCTTCTGGAAAAATGAAACTAATGCACGAGAACTGAAGGGATGTCCTGGGCTGGGAACTGGACTGGGAGTTGTTTGGCCGCTCCCAAGGAGGAATCTGGAATTGCTGGCTCAGACTATGAGCCCTCGCTTCCTTTCCTATGTGCAAACACACAGCCTTACAAAGACGCCTCTTGTTAGCCTTTGTACCCTGGGGGAAAGATAAAAAGTACTGATTTCCTTTAGTTTTGGGAAAACCAGCTCATTTAAACAGCAAAATTTGTGAAAGTCTGAAACGTCCTTCACTGTGTTTGCCTGCTCTGTTTGCAATGAGGATCTGCTTCGTTTCAGGCCACAGATAGCTGTGAGGCTCCTGGCTCATAAAATCCAGTCACCACAGGAATGGGAGGCAGTCCAAGCCTTGACAGTAGGTAGTCCTTACCCCTCTCCTTCAGTCCACTTATATATCAGTCCATGTCATTTGTGCAGGGTATAAGGGGTGCAGAGTGTGGCAGTGGGGTCAGTTCTGGGGCTGAAAGCCCTGATTCCCTTTTGCTGGGAGCTGGAGCACGGGGACCTCACTGAAGTGTCCATGTTGCTCATTGCAATGGAGCAGTCAGAAACAACTCTGATTTAGTTTTAGCTGCTTCTGTTTGTTATCTTTGGGCAAGATTTGTGTTTGTTGTTAGGAGATCTAATGGTGAGATAACTTAAACTTGTATATACATGACTGAGGGTGGAAGGACCTGCCTGCCTTGATGTGTCACCTCTAAAGATCTGAGGTTCATGTGTTGCAGAGCAGGAATACATGTCTCACTGACATGGGTCTTTCAGTTCCTCTGTAAGCACAGCACAGCTACATAGTTACTGTAGGGTTTTGTGTTTGTTTCAGCCCTGGTTTTGTTCCTTGAATGCAGGTGCTAGAAGCTTGTATGAAGAACTGTGGGAGAAGATTTCACAATGAAGTAGGGAAGTTTCGCTTCTTAAACGAGTTGATAAAAGTTGTGTCTCCAAAGGTTAGTCCCTGAGCTGTATGGCTGCATTTACTTCTTGTTTAGCCTTTTGCAGACAGCATCCAAAATGTTTGCAATGCTCTGGCTGCCTCATTGCATTTATTAGCCTGTACTCAAGAGCATTTAGCTAAGGTTTTCTGGCTGGTTTATGTTCAGCTTGCTGTTCTCAGTGAATTGTACTTATTTACCATCAATCTCTGTTTTTAAAAACCAAACCAAACTCCAAGCATCAGTGGAAGAGGGGCGTGATGCAGAGGTGAAAACAAGACACTTGGTAGCACACCAGAGAGTTCTAGTCCTCACTCTGCTGCTGACTTGCTGTGTGAAGAGGGCCTGGCTAAGCCCTTCAGCATTCATGTGGTGATAAATAGAGGCACCCCATGGCAAGATTGATGCAGCCAAGTGTTCCCACATTCTCTGGGGACAAGGAAAGGGGGTGGATATCTGTATTGCTGTAATTTTTAAATAGCAAAATCCTGAAAGTCACAGAACAGCTGCTTTTTCCTTTGCTAAAGATAATCACAAAGCTTCTCTTCACTGTTACTTCAGATATATTAGAGGAGCAATTTTTCCTCTTAATAAGATGTGTTTTAGATAATCTTGGCACTTGGGTTACCCACCTTCTAAAGTACACCACTCGACTTCTGTTCTGTGGGTTTGGGCTTTCTGTGTGAAAGAATAAAGAAAGAACATGGAAAATTTACATCTTTTTTACACATTTAGTACCTGGGAGACCGAGTCTCAGAGAAGGTGAAAACCAAAGTCATTGAGTTGCTGTACAGCTGGACAGTGGCACTGCCAGAGGAATCCAAAATCAAGGATGCTTACTACATGCTGAAGCGGCAAGGTAGGAAGTTGGCTGCTAGTTCGTGCATCCCCTCCAGCCTGGGCTTTAAGGAGGAGTGTCACGTATGACATGGTCTGGGGTGAGGTGTCCCTGCCCATGGCAGGGGGGTTGGAACTGGGTGGTCTTAATGTTCTTTCAACCCAAACCATTCTGTGATTCTGTATAGTTCTTTTAACGAGATCACTTTACAATTGTACCTCTAGTTCAGCTGATAACACATTTCCTGTGTAAGCACAGTGGAAAAAGCTCAGCTGAGAACATGTGACTTCAACACAAGGAAAATTGGTTCCAGGAAAGCTCTTGAGGCTGAGCATGAATCTAAGGATGTGACAGTGGAGCAAACAGGGACTTAGCTCTTCCCCCTGTCATGGTTAGGAGGCTGCTCATCACCCCATTTTGCATTGCTGCTCTCCTGCCAGCTCACACAAACAGGTGTCATGCCCTTGAGTCTGTACAAAGCTGGATTGTCTGGGACTGGACTTAGTGCTTCGATAGCTAAGCAAAAAGGGGGAATGGCAAAGAGTGGAGAGCTGTGGATTATACTGAGCTATTAGAGGAGCAATATGGACATGGCAACACGTTTGTGGAGGTTTGGCCTTTCCTAAAGAAAACTGTGTTTTTCCAGCTAGCATGTTCAGTGACATTGATCTTTATTGCTCATTGGGATCAGTGGACAGATTGACTGTGTATGGCTTTGATAGCAGCCTGTGAGTAACTGGGTGCACTGCCTGGGGTGACTGCATGTGCAAACCCACGTGGGTTCCCTTTCTCCTTTCAGGGATCGTTATGTTTGATCCTGTGATTCCTGCAGACCGAACCCTGATTCCTTCTCCACCGCCTCGTCCCAAAAACCCTGTGTTTGATGATGAGGAGAAATCCAAGGTACAGTGAAGACTTAGTTCATAATCACTAATGAAAAGTGATTAATCAATGCACGTTTAGAATAAGGGAGCTGTTATTTTGGGGATGGTAGTGTGGGCTTGCACAGAACTCATTGCTCTGTCCACCTGCCTAACCTGAAGTTCCAGTGAAAGCCTTGTCTGTGTCACCATTGTGAGGTTATTCCTGGTTAAAGCGCTATCCTGCTGTAGCACTGAAGGCAGAGAACGTTTCACACTTAGGACCAAAAATGAGATATGGGAGGAATAATGATCTTATGTCTGAAGTCTCTGAGATTTCACAGCAAATGTCCTATGTAGAAGCACAGCAACTTGCATAAAATAATAAACCATAAATGACTCCTGAAGTCGCTGTAAGTACAGCAGTGTAAGCTGTGTGATAGCGGGCTCTATCTCTTTTCCTCTGAATTGTTCTCTTAGTTTCCTTTCTCTGCTTCCCTTTGTTGAAGGGTCTGTATTTGTTTCCTGAATATCCTCTTCTCATCTTACAGCTTCTAGCCAAGCTGCTGAAAAGCAAAAACCCAGATGATTTACAAGAGGCCAACAAACTTATCAAATCCATGGTGAAAGAGGTAAGAAATTCCTGTAGGATTGGTCCCAGGTAGCCATCTGCTTTCCAGGTTTCCAGCAATTTGACTTCAAACTGGTGGAGAGCTTTGGGATCATGTGAATGGTAGAACCTGCCTTCCTCAGGCTCTGAGAGCACTGTTAGTACATCCCATAGTTAAGCTGTGGGGACTGGATGAGACTGACCCTCAGTGACATCCAGCCTTTCATTGTTCTTAAAACCCCTGACAGTGCTAACTTGCATCTACTCCCTGTGTACCAGAATAAAGGGCTCTGTGAGATATGTATGGGTTGTGATTTTGACTCTAGCTGGCAACTGGGAGTTGGTGTCTCTGGTGGAGGATGGGGCAAGAGGGGCAAGGATTGAATACCCCTTGTTGCAATTACACTCTCATCACTCGAGATGGTATTTCATGGCAGGGTTTGGGGGAGCATTGCAGTACCACCCCTGGATACTGAGGATTGAGTCATTTGGAGTGTGTCTTACATGCAGGCTTCATGGAAACACCTTCCTGTTTTGTGGAGCTCTGATGCGTCCACCCCAGGCAGTCATTAGAAACTGGAGGCCAGGAAATGACTCATTGGGATTCTGGCAAAAAAAGAGGATAGCTTCTAGACTGAAGGGGATGTGCAGGTTATTGAAGTGTTTCCATTCAAGCTCCTCTTGGCCCCAGGGCAGCCCCCCCTGCATTTGTAGTTGGAATCTCAAATCCATAGGTGGACATTTTTCTGAGAAGAGAGTTCTTGTTGCTCCTTGTAAGTGTTTTGCTTCATCTTTTCCATAAAATGACATCAAGTGATCAAAAAAAAGTCTTCTGGAAAGGTCAGAAAGGAACTTTTCTCTTTGTAGGGGTATAATTACACATCAAAGTCTATTCAGTGAGGCTGTTTGGAAAAGGTAAAATAAGCGAAGCTTCATGTGAATGGAGAGGTGGTTGGTTGGTCTGTTTCTGGTTTAACTTTAAATAGACATTATTTGACACAGGGAATACCTGCTGCTGTGATACCATGGACCTCTACAGGGAAACTCACTTTATGTCTGTGTTTTACTCCCTGAAGGATGAGGCTCGGATTCAGAAGGTGACAAAGCGCATGCACACGCTGGAGGAAGTGAATAACAACGTGAAGCTGCTAAATGAGATGCTGGTTCATTACAGCAAAGAGGAATCATCAGAGGCTGATAGGGAGCTCATGAAGGTGGGTTTGAGGTGCTCCTGGAGTGAGCCCTTTCTTCTGACAGACTTGAGTTTTGCAAAGAATTACAAAGAGCGCAGTAAAACAGAGAGCAGTGGGGAGAAACAAGAGCAGGAAACAGCAGGGAAGGAAATAACTGTTTTAAAGGGCTTTCACCAAAGGACTCCTTGGGTAATAGTTTGGGTTTGCACATGCTTGAAGTGAGGTACAGCTGTGCTCCAAAGATGCAACGTGGCAGAATCAAGAAGCTGCAGTTTGTAATTCTTGCTGCTGTTAGGCCACAGTGATTGCAGGTCAGATCTGTGCCTTACAGCACTGTGGATGGATAAACTAAAAGCAGAAAATGCATCCTCCCCTTCAAAGGAAGGATTTTAGCTGGTGGTAGAAGGTTGCGAGACCATCAGAAAGGTAAAACTGAAACCAGCCACCAAGGGTGGTGGGACAGGCCCAGGGCCTTGAAGTGTTGTGGCTCTTGAAAGTTAAACCAACTCATTTTACCAGGCTTCTGAAACAGGGGTAAGAAGCTTAAGACACTGATTTGTTTCTGTGAAACACTTCATTCTTCCTGCCTTTCTTCTGTGCAGTTGCAGACTCTCTGAGTAGTGGTTACAGCACAATTGAAGCATAATAGTTGAAGTACAATTGTGCTCTTCCTGTGGCTGTTAGGGACTAACTGTAGTGCATGGAGTGAACGTCTCTTTGGGACTAGAGCTGGCCATGAGTGCTGATGTGAGGGAGGGCTGGGTGATGTGTTGAAAAGCGGGTTGTTTGTTGAAATCCCAGGCTAAAGTAATGCTTCACAGCTCTGTTAATAAGGCACGGACAGGGATCTTGGTTGTCCAGCCGCACTGGCACAGGGAGACTGGTTCCTCTATTCTGGGTGTTCCAGTGTGCCTGAGAAGTCATTCTCTGCTGCCTGGTATTGCTCCTGATGGCTCCTGGTTGATGAAACCCTTTGTCCTGTTCTCTCCTCCCAGGAGCTCTGTGAAAGGTGTGAAACCAAAAGAAGGACGTTATTCAAGCTGGCCAGTGAGACAGAGGATAATGACAGCAGTTTGGGTGAGCTGAGTGCTGCTTCTCCTTTGCTAATTGCTTTTGTGACCTGTGACTGTGCAGGGGTTCAGCAGGGGAAAGGCTGCTGAAAAGACACCACCTCACTGTGGTGCACTTTGCTTTGAGCAAGCAGATAAAAGCCTCTTTATCCCTATCATTTCAATTCAGGCAAGGACTTGACAGTAGAGTTGATGGTCAGGGGAGGCTGGGAGTGCTAATGTGGGAGAGCTGCTGCTTTGGAAGGGGAAGGGAGTTGCTGTGGGGAACAAAGCTTTGGAGTCAATTTTGTATTGTTGCTGTAATGTGCATGGACCTAGGAAGGTCAGGCTGTTGTGTGGAGAAGCAAGGCAAAGGCAGAGAGGAATGGAGCTTGTTGCTGGATAATCATGGGTTATTTTCTTACTGGTTATTCAGTTGGTGCTCTCAGTGGGGGCAACATGACTGAGGTCCTGGAGGTTGTTTCTCTCTCACATGTAGGGGATATTCTGCAGGCCAGTGACAATCTATCCCGTGTGATAAATTCCTATAAGAAAATCATAGAGGGACAAGTGCTCAATGGTGAAGTGGATCTCCCTGGGATGTCTGTAGTGGAAGGTGAGTTCCTGGGAAGCCAACTGTTCCAGTCTTGAATCCTGCAATCCTAAGGCTTTTGGACAGGGCTTCCTATTGTGGTGAAGTAGAAAACTGATGGTTCTTGTGGCCAACAGTTTGTTCAATCAGAGGGGGACAAGACAGCTCCTAAGCAGTGGATAAACAGTTCTGGACATGAGCAACAGTGCTGCAGCTTTGCATTTTCCATTGCTCATTCCATATTATCAGAACCTTTGATAACAGCAGCAGCAAACCTGCATCTGAATGCTTTGTGGGGCTGGAAGTTTCCCTTCCTTTTCCTCTCCACATTTGACCTTAATGGTGACATGCAAGGTGAAGATGATTTCGTCCAAGGACAAGTGCCGGCGGGTGGGAGCCAGGCCACAGGTGCTGTTCCTGGCTTTGCCAGCAATTCCATGTGTGAATTTAGGCCAGTTCCCATTGACACTTCAGCTTCACCCTTGAAAGCTCTGGAGGTGTGTGCGGCAGAATTACCTTTGGGGAGTCAGTTAAACCTCTCTGGGTGGGGAGCAGCAGAGGAATGCTGCCTGACAGCTTCTCATGGAGACAAGACTGTCCTCAATAGAAAGATCCGAGAGAGTATGAGTTCTCCTCAGCTCTTGGTAGCCCTGTTTGTTGGCATTCTGTAGGTTCTCCCAAAGCCTCATCTGAGCTCAAAAAGGCTTTGAAACTATTACAAGTTAGGCTACAAGAAGTACTGAGGTTGGAGCGGGTGCTGATTTTCATATAGAAGTTTCCAAGTGTCTTGATTGATTTAAGCAGCTTGTAGACATTAAATGCTGAGGTAGAAAGCACATGGACTCTTCTGTGTTACAAAGAGATAAACCGAGGATCTGTGTTATCCATCTTGCTGATCATTTCCTCTGTACATTGGCTTTGCTCTGAGCCTTTTGCCTTCTCTCCTAGTAGTGCTCTTCTGTCCGCTGCAGGGAGTAACACCACAAATAACCTCAACACCCTCATTGACCTGGCTGGCCTGGATGTCAGCAGCACCCCGCCACCTCCACTGCCACCCAGCACCCTGACACCAGCCCCCCCAGCCGAAATCCCCATCCTGCCACCTCCTCCGCAGGCATCTGCACCTCTGAGGAGCAGCTCCTCTGGCCAGGTGGAAGCTGCACCCACTCAGCAGAGCAGCAGCTCCCTGTCCTTGCTGGATGAGGAGCTGCTGTGCTTAGGTAAGACACTGAGGGGCCCACAAAAGGCCTACTCAATCCATGCCTGACAAAGACTGCTTTCTTCCCTCTGCACGAGTGAGGGCTGGCTGCGTGTGGCATGTCAGAAAGGAGCATGAGAAGCCTTTGGTTTCTAAAGAAGTCTAGGGGATGTTCCCTTGCATCATCCTGAATCTGGTCATTGAGTCGGGATTGAAAACTCTGATCTTCCCAGAATTGGCTGCATGTGAAGTAACTTGAGTGTAATTGCAGTTGGTCTCTGTAGGGGCTTGGACGTGCAGTTTGGTGCAGGTTTCACCCCTATACCAAACAGTGCTAAAGAACGAGGTGCCTTAGAGGGGTTGTGTGGAGGAACCTGCAGAACTCCGGCCTCTGGAGCCCAGATAGGAGCAGCAGAAGACACTGCAAACCAGGAAGGGTTAGAAGAGCTGTGCACAGGGGTGGCTGTCAGCTACTGGTGCTCTCAGGCTCTTCCTCATCATAGACTTGCGGCCCATTTCAGCCTTTCCTCAGGTTCTTGGGCAATGGGAGAGCTGAATTGAGTAGTTTGATGGCACTGAAACAGTTGTCAAGGGATGACACATCACTCCTCTCCTCCTCCAGTCACCTGCTTGTTTTTCCTCTCAGGCCTGAATGACCCAGCCCCTGCAGCAGTGAAGGAGTCCTCAGAAAACAACAATCAGTGGAGCATGTTTGAGGTACGAAGGAGGGTCTGGGGCAAAGGGGAGGGATTGTCATTGTGGGAGATCTCAGAACTCACTGTGTCACCTTGAGAAGCATCAGAACGAGCACACAGGCAGAGGGGCAGCTATTCCTGAGGGGAAGTCCCTAAAATCTGGGATAGCTGTGTGTTAAACAGAGTAGATATCCCTGAACCTGGCTTTCTCAGTTCCCCATCTGTCCCCCATGATGTTAGCACTTCCTTTGCTTAAATTACAGATCAGATGTAGCCCTGACATAGGCCACAGACTTTGCTGCTTGCCACCCAGCACCTGTGTTTGCGGTAAATCTATCTCCCTCTGTAACACCTCCACAGCAGGGGGTAGCAGCGAGTTAGAGCATCTACCTGTCCTCTCTTTCAGAATGACCAGTTGGACCTGGATTTCTTTAACCCGAAGATGGTGACTGTTGCTTGCAACCCTGCAGGGAACCCTCTTCTCCATCCCACAACTCAGACCACGTGTGGAACGTCAGTGACGCTGCCCTCTGCTTTCACAGCCTCCCAGACTGCTCCCAGCATCCCGGCACCAAACTCGGCACCGTTTGTATTCCCTGCCGGACCAGCTGCCCCTGTGGGGCCTCCTAAGGCTATTCCAGCTGCTCCTGGGTACTTCAGCTCGTCTGTGGGGAGCAGTGTGTCACATAAGATGGATGCACTGGGACAACTCCTTGAAGAAGCCAAAGGGTAACCAAAAGTCCTGGACTTTGCTTTGTCTCTGCACTTGGACAGCCAGGCTTGCTGTGGTTCCAGAGGCAGACACTAAACTCTGTTCTGGTAGAAATGTGTGATTGGGATTTGTCTTCTCCGAGGGTTTCAGTTTACAAACTGATAGGAGGGTCCCACCTCTGGGAGGGAAGGGCAGGCACCACTAGGGAGAGCACGGCACCCGTGCTCTGGCCTGAAACAAATGTGTGGTGTGAGGTACAGAGGCTTTGCCCCTCTGGGCCTTGCCAGCCTTTGCTATGGTGGGACTCTGCTTCCTTCCTGACTTACAAATGATGCTTGACCCTACTGCCATGGCTTCCCTTGTAGCTCTCCTTACATGGGACTGTAGTGAGTGGCTCCAGGCCACTGCTGTGTCCTCGAGATCTGCTGTTAGCTCTGGGTTTGTGGTGCTCCATTTCCATGGTTTCCTGTCTCTCTTGCAGGACTGCCACCCAAGGCATGGTGACACCCTCAGTGTTCCCTGGGGCTGCTTTGCCAACCACTGTCACCTCTGCCCCGTTGATAGCGCCTGCCGGGCTGCCAGCCACTGCCCCCGCGGCCCCTCCGCTTCCTTTCCCAAGCAGCTGCCCTGCTGGCTCAGGAAGCCCTCTCTTCCAGCCAGCATCATTCCAGCAGCAGGGCAGTCCCATGAAAGCACCTGAAATTTCCTTGGCCAATGTCCACGTTCCCTTGGAATCCATCAAACCCAGTGAGTATTTTGGGATTTCACTTTTCTGTGAGCATTCCTGAAAGGCAGAGTTTCTTCCCAAAGTTCGTGAAGCAGAGGAAGGCTGACGTGTCCCAGCTGAGCAGTCGGCGTGTCTAATGCTGCTACAGATCAAGTTCTGCACCATAACCCTGCATTCCTGTCCCCTTCCCTCCCCGTGGCAGGCAGTGCCCTCCCAGTGACAGCCTACGACAAGAACGGCTTCCGGATCCTCTTGCACTTTGCCCGGGAATGCCCGCCGGGAAGGTCGGATGTGCTGGTGGTGGTGGTCTCCATGCTGAACACGGCACCGCTCCCTGTGAAGAACATCGTGCTCCAGGCTGCTGTGCCAAAGGTAGGGATGGGGTCAGACCCACAGTGATGCGAAACTGCTTTTGGGAAGGCCTGGATGTGAACTTGGGAATTGGGGCAGCATGGTTCTGCCTTTTCTGTAGGCTCTGCTCTGACTGTTCCCAGAACATAGAGGTGATTGCCAGAGGCAGAAAACAGAGTAGGATAAGTCCAGCACTGCAGGCAGTGTTCTGTTTAATTGCTGTCTAGGACTAGTCCAGCTGAGTGTTCATGGAGGTGGCCCAGACAGACTGTTCCATGGATAGAGCCACGCTTCAGCTCTTCAGGATCAGAGTTCTTAAGACATCCTCCATCTGCAGTGTGTTCCATTCTGGTCTTACGCACCTGGATATTTTGGGATGGGCAGCTTTGTGTTTTGAGAACTGACCCAATCTCAGCTGCGATCTGCTGCTGTCAGGAAGGCGCTCATGTAAAACCTCTGGCAAAGAGCGTGCGGGTGAAGGTGCTGTTGGTGTTCACCTGTCCAGAGCTTTTACCTCGGGTGACTCGTCAGTACCTGTTCCAGTCATGTAGGAACGTGTTCCTGTCGTGTAGGGGTGGCTCTTGTTTCCTCATCCTCGCGTGTGGATTGATTCTCTTCAGTCTGATGTGTGCTGTTACCTGCCCAGCCTGTGCAAGCATCTCTCGTTGTCCCCAGGCAGGAGATAATCCCTGAGGTTCCTCTTTCTTTTTCACTTGCAGTCCATGAAAGTGAAGCTGCAGCCGCCCTCTGGCACGGAGCTGTCCCCGTTCAATCCCATCCAGCCGCCTGCTGCCATCACCCAAGTCATGCTCTTGGCAAACCCTGCGAAGGTGAGCGGGGCAGAGGGGTTTATCCTGCCAGGCCTGATGTAAGCTGGAGTCTGGGGAGGGCTGGATGGAACATCTGGGCAGATGTGGCTGTTTGTAACCTGCCCTCCAGAAGTGGTTACTGCATAGTGCTGGTGTCTGAATTCAGGGCTGGAGGGAGGCTCTTCCCCAGCAGTCTTTGTCAGAGGAGAGGGTCAGGAAGGGCCTTTCTCTCAGCAAAAGGGTAACAGACATACAAGGCTCAGCTTTAAGGGGTGGCAGTTGGAGTTGTACAAAGACTTTGACTCTTGTGCGCTGGAAGTGCCTGGCTTTGGTGGTGCTGGTGCTGTAGATGCACTTTTGCTGTGTTGAGGCTGTAGCCTGATAGATGTGAACCAACGGACGGACGTCAGATCACATCTGTTCCCTTGTTCTGTGGGGCTGTCCGTGATCAGTGAAACAACGTGGTTAGCACTTCCTTTTCTGCTGACGGCACTGGGAGCACCTGAGCAGCTGCTTGTCCTTGCTGCGGCGACTCACTTCAGTAGCCCACTCCCTAAAGCTCAAAGTCATGTGCAGGGTTAGCACAGATGTACTCATGTACATGGTACTACTTCAGAACTAAAGCAAAAGGGTCCTTAAAGAATCAGCTTTGAGGGTAAATGTCAGAGGGCTTTGGTGGAAAGGTGAACACCACTTGCGGGGTGCATGGTGATCCCCTCGCTGAAGGACCGGCTCCCTCGGAGGTCTGCAGAGCAGGAATTACTTCATCTTCCTTCACATGATGAGGAATTTAATCTGGGAAATGTTGAACGATTCCAGCAGCATTCCTCAGGCCCGGCGGTGCTGGCCTCGTGTGCAGACAGGTCATGCATGCTTCCCTCCTGCTGCTCCACGATGAGCAATAAAGCTTTAGTGGTATAAAAACTGTAAGGGAAATAGGAGAAGAGCTGAACTTCATGGGCTTCACCAAGGCCCTCTTCCCCCTGCTGCGTGCTGAAGTCTGATGCTCTCCGTAGAGCTGTAACTGGTTTTGTTCAGGAGCCACTGGAGCTGTTCTCATGTTGCTCTTGGGTTTTGTCTCACCTGCAGGAGAAAGTGAGGCTGAGATACAGACTGACCTTCACGCTGGGGGACCAGCCCAGCACAGAGGTGGGCGAAGTGGATCAGTTTCCCCCTGTAGAGCAGTGGGGGAATCTATGACCTTGGGCCACTGCCAGAGACTGTGACAGGACCAGGAGAGGCTCCCGCAGGACTGGAATGGCTGTGGCGTGGCGAGGGACACGCGTGCTATCCACTGGTGATGCTCAGCTTTGTTTACATGTCCTGACCACTCTGCTTGTAGCTTTAGTCCAGAATGTTTTGCCCCACGTTGGAGGGGTCCTGGAACATTTATGCCAAGCATGGGCTGAGGTGGCAGCCAGTACCGGGCAGTGCTGGCTGCTTTCATCTTGACCTCGGGGTGAATCTGGTTCTATCTTCCACTCTGTTAAACTTGAAGCTATTGTGTGCTGAGGGCAGAGCTGTCAGCAGAGCGGGATTTACCTGGCTCCTTCCTGTACTGCTGTCCAGAGATACCACAGCCTGGTGGGGTGATGACGCCGCCGTGAGCTCCCTCAGTGCAGAGCCCTTACACACGCCCTCCCTCGGACTCTCACCTCCTCAGTGCCACATGGACCCGCTGCGCATGTGGAGCAATAACGCTGGATCCATGAGGGAATGCTGGTTTTTACACTGGAATGGCACTTAAATCCCTTCCTCCCCCTCTGCTGCTTCACTCCCAACAGCCATCATAAGCAGCCCCTTGCTCTGTGCTGTGTGACGCTGCTCTGTCTTTAGTTGGTCTCTATTTGACTTGCTGCCTCCCTTCTGTATCCTCTCGGGGCAGCTGAGGTTTGGATGCAGGTGGCTACGTCGGTTATTTTTCTGCCTTCATCACATTCCCTAATGTGGGAAAAGAGGAAATGTGTAGTGAGGAGGTAAACCGGGCTGGGATGGAGGGCTCCATGTTGGTGGAGGACAGCACCAACTGTTGGTGCAGGAATGTCTTTACAATCACTAATCAGGTGCACTGACTGAATCCAGGGATCAGGAGATGCCTCTCGTGTCCCCTCGTGCGGGCAGTATTATTATTGTAGTTGAATACTGTGTTTTATTGAGCTGAGTACAATGACATACAAGATGTAAATAATAGAGCTATAGGATATCTAAATAGGAACAAGCAGGCAGTGGATGGAAGGAAGCTCCTCTGGGCTGGGACGGTGCATGTGTGGGGTTTGATGCCTCTTTAATGTATTAAGTGGCCAAGTGCAATTGTCTCTGCAAAGGGGAAGCAGTTTTGCTGGACACTGGTGTTCTGTGCTAACAGGGGCAGAATCAGAGCCACAGAATGATTGGGGTTGGAAGGGACCCTGAAGCTCATCCAGTTCCATCCCCTGCCATGGGCAGGGACACCTTCCACTAGAGCAGGTAGAAAAGCCAACCCCTTGC
>JANRGW010021857.1:37660-50804 GCA_024733675.1 Psilopsiagon aymara
CCCTGAAGCTCATCCAGTTCCATCCCCTGCCATGGGTAGGGACACCTTCCACTAGAGCAGGTAGAAAAGCCAACCCCTTGCGCTACAGAAGCAAGGTTTAAGGCACAAAGATGTGATCCCAGCAGTCCCTTCCTCCTCCATGTCCAGTCTCCGGCAGTGCCCCAGAGAGCTTTGAGGCTGCTTTAGATGAATGGGGTTTTTAACGTGCCCTGACCACAGCACAGGTAGGGCAGGTCCCTGCACTCTGCTCAGTGCCACCAGGCAGCGGCTCCTACCAGAGCAGGGCGGGAGCTGTCAGCTGAAGCAGGGAGAGAACCCACAGCTGGGAGGGACCCCTGCCTGCAACAGGACCGGAGGAGAAGGTGCTGCTGTAAACCCCATTGCTGCACACACGGCTCTGTTATGTGCAGCTGCGTTTCCTTTACTGTGCTGTAAAGTAAAATCAGTGGAGCGGAAAAACTGCGGATTTGAAGGTCTGAGGGTCCTGATCGGGGGAGGCACCAATTGTAAAACCCCCTGAATCAAAGCTCAGCAGGGAACTCGCTGTAAATGCCTGGGCTGAAGCTCGTGAAGCTCCCAGAGGGCACATGAGAGGGGTGGGTGCGTTGTTGGATCCCTCAGGAGCAGTTCTAACCTGATGGACTAGGCTAGGGGACAAAGAGCATCCTTTCTGCCTCAGCCAGCACTTTAGACACAGCGGGCACAGGGTGGTGCTCAGGAGGTGGCAGCGTGTCCAGAGGCAGCTTTCACTGCTGGGGACGCAGTGTGAGTCTCGCTGTGGCTTATGGGAGGTCAGAGGAGCACAAGTGCTCTCTGCAGCTTGGCTTTGTTGTGTGTCAGGCTGCCCGCGTTGTGGAGCCGGACAGAAGGAGGCTTCCAGAGTCCTGCTGTGTGGAAATGCGTTGTTGTAAGCTTTGGAAAAGAACTCTGAATGTTCCTTGTCTGTAGGGTGAGGTTCCTGCTCACCCCCACAGCTGTAACTGTACATACATCTCCAATGCATTCGATCTGCTGCATGTGAAATAAACTGATTTCCCTACTTTGCTCTGTGGATCACCCTTACTGGTGAGTGCTGCTGCACTCGGTGCTGCTTCCAGAAAGCCTGAAGCTCAACCCATTGTCTCAGGGCCATCCAAACTAAGGGAAAATGGAGAAGCTGCTGTTTCCTAAACCCCCCCTTGTCTTAAAAGGTGAATTTAGTGTCAGCTCTGGGTACTGGAGCAAAGCAACCAGAGAAGCCAAGGTAACAGTGCTTTGGTGATGGGGTTGACTTCACTGGGGAGGGTTGGGAGCTGGAGCAAACACCGTCAGCCTTTTGATGCAGCTCCTTCTTAGAAGCGGTGTCTATGGCAGCCAAGAGCAAATCTCAGCAGTATGCAAAACAAGGCATTTATTCTTAGAAAAGCACTTGGGTTTATATACAGTGAGCCACAGAGGAAGAGTAAAATCACTGACTTCAGGATGCTCCCAGCGTGCCTTCCTTGACGATGACTCGTGCAAGGTTCCGTGCAAGAGCAAGCCTCAGCATTTCCACTTTCATCGTCTCAACGTTGTCATCCTGGAAGCGAGCAGAGCTGGGGTTAGGCTGCTGCACACAGCAGGGAGCCGGGGATGGGCCCTCCATGGGTCTTGGAAAGAGTGTTCAGAGGGTGACCAGTCTTACAGGGCCCTCCCCAGGGGAGGGAGATCTGCACTTCCTCCTTTCTAGATCACACAGGCAGCACTACAGAGCCTTTTCCTGGCAGCTGCACGAGCAGCGAACACTCCCTGTGCTCACCTGTAACCTTCCACAGCTCGAGCTGTTGGGTGGCAGCATCTCCACTTTGCACTGCCCATGTCACATGCACTTAATACCTCAGAAAAGGATCCCAGTCCAGCTCCAGCGGCGCAGCGTGGAGCAGAAGTGCTCCAGCACTGGGGCTGTGTCTATGGACATCTCATTTGACCGGCCTGAACTTGGGCTCTCCCCCTTCTGCCCTCACACAGGAATATAAATGCGGGGTTTGCTTTCCCTGGCCCTCCCCACCTATCGATATCCAGCTGTCCTCGGAGCAGGAGGTACCTGGAATTTCTGCTTATCCGAGTTCCCTGCTGTCAGGTCTTCCAGGCACCGCATCAGCTCGTACGTCTGCTCTGCTGAAAATATGACCTGTGGGAATGGAAGCATTTACTGCAAGTGATGGATTTTGAGGACATCACACAAGGAGAACTCAGCTGAGAGCAAGAGGAAGCTCCCACGCTCCCTCGGATCCATCCTGACCCTCTAAAGCAGGGTAATTCGGGCTGGAAGTGACTTTGGGAGGTCTCTAGTGCCACCTCCTGCACAAAGCAGGGTCAGCTTCGAGGGCAGAGCGGGCGCTCTGGGCTTTACCCAGGCATGGGTCTGCAATTGCTCCACTGTCATTTTCTTGATAGAGCTTGAAGCATCGAAGAAGGGTGTAGAAGAAGGAAGCTCTAGAGAACCCTCAAGCCGAGGACCAAGAGGAGCTGGATGTGCTGTGTACTCCAGTTACCAGCACTCACGGATCCCACTGCTGCTTTCTGAAGGCAGGGAATAGGGTTGAGGGTGGATTGTCCTGTCCTGGCTCCTGTGTGTTCCCACTGATGGCACCCTTGGATAGCTCTGGAACTGCCATGAAGTGCTCTTTTGCACTGGAGTGCACCTCCAGGCTGGGGTGGGGGGAGAAAGGGGGTCACCACTTTGAGATCCCCGGTCAGGAAGGAAGGAAAGAGCACTCGGGAGATTGCTGTGTGTGATCGGCTGCTCACCTCTTTCTGCTCCAGCAGGGGGAGGGCGTCTGTCAGCAGGGTCATCCAGAAGGAGCAGGGGGCGATGTGAGCTGTCATCAGCATCAACAGCAGCCTGGCAGCCTCGGAGAACCGCTTCTCCCCATAGAGCCGGTGGAATTCCCGGTACTTGCCTGCACATGGGGGTTGGGGAAGGGGGAAAGGCGTCAGACACAGAGGCAGAACCACCCCCAATTGAGACTCCAAAGCAGCTGGGTCAGGGAGAAGGGGAATGTTGTTAAAACAGAGGCTGGCTGACAAGGCAGCCAAAAGCCTGTTACTGTGCTGGTAGGATTCACTGATTGAACCAGTCACTCACTGGGGCTGTCTGTTCACTGGGCAACAGCACGAGTGGCTCAGAGACACTGGTGTCATCTGCAGAAAGCAGGAAGAGGAGGGGAGAAGCAGGGGTAACTGTTCCCTCTGACACCACAGAAATGGGGAGTCTGAAGAGCTGCGCTGTCTCCCCAAGTGGTTCAACGAAACTGAGATCTTTGTTAATGTGGAAAGTTCTGATTTTGCTAAGAAGTAGATAGATCAGTACTCAGATCAGTTCTAGCAGTAGGTGAGAACTGCCTGAGGATGAACGTGAGGTTTAATCTGTGGCTTTGTTGGTATCCACATACTGCAGTAGCGATTCCCACTCAGATCCCCTTCAACTAATGCCTCAACTCACGATAGAGACATGTGAAAGCTGCCCAGCAAAAGAACACCCGATGTTCCTAAAAACTCCCAGCAGGAGTATTTTGAGGCCTTTCAGGACGGTTTATCAACAGCAGAAAGGGGATTTCTCTCAACCACAGTGTCTAAGCACAGTTTCATGGTTAAGCTGTGAATCTTCGGGGCTGATGCCAGGGCCACTGGGTGACGCTGGGCACACAGGGCTGGGACCCATTTGCTAAGTCACAGTCAGCTTCTAGGCTTCATTTAGGATCAGGTTTAAAGGAGGGAAATACAGTTCCAGTTTTGCAAGCTTGGACCAAATGGCACAGATCAAATTGAGGAGCACCCTCACTGCAGCACTGGTGTCAGCCAGAAGGCATCAGCCCAGCTGCCAACAGCTATTGCAAACTCTGGTTAGATCCTAGCCCCAGTGGTTGTGCTCCCTAATGCCCAGCTCCAAAGGTGCCTTCTGGCTCCATTTCCTATCAGCCCATCAATCAGAGGCCCCAGAGCAGCTGCAGCCAGGTCACCACAGCCCGAAACCGCTGCTACTGGGCACAAGTGAAAGGGGAGGAGAAAGCTTAAGTTTGAATGAGCTTGAACTTGGCACATGGAACCAAGAGAAGTGGTTGAGAGTCTGGAGAGCTTTGTGAAGTCAGCAACATCATCACATTGTCAAGGTCATTTAAAACACTGGTTTCTCTGCCATGGAAGCCCCCTCAGGTCTTCCAGACAGCATCTGTTGGTGTTTCAAAGGCTCTCTAGGTAGTGATACTGGCTTGAAAAAGACTATCCTGCTCAAAGCAGTGCAGGACAGATGCTGCTGTGAGAACAGCTGAAAGAGCAGTCTCCTGGTAGCCATTAGGCTGCATCCCCTATCACCTTCAGGCATTTGCTTTCCCCTCATCGCTAAACCAGGATGTAGCCAGATGGAGGAAGAGCCAAATCCAAGCGATTCCATGGAGTTAACCGTGTTCTAAGTAACAGCCCGGAATGAAGACTGTGCGTGCCTCACCAAGAAACGTCAGTCGGTCACTGAGCAGCATGGATGGCCCCAGGTTATCGATGAGGTCCAAGTCAGAGAAGCTCCCCCTTTCACAGTAATCCTTAAGGAAGCTGGGGAGAGTACAAAACACAACAGAAGCTTAGAGGGAGGAACATCATCCACCTTAGCTTTGTGTCTCCTAATGCCTTCCCAGAACACTTCCCTGTACTGAGCTCCATCTCAGTCAGCCTCTTGTGAGGGTTTCAAAAGGCATCAAAACGTTTCCTGGAAGCGGCCAATGAATAAATTGGCCACTCAATTTATTCGGGGTTTGTGGGAGTTGAGATCTGCTCTTTGAAAGGAGTGAGTGAAGGAGGGAGCGCAGGAAGCTGAGGCTGGCGGATGCATAAATAACACTCCCAGATCATAACAGAAAGCCCTGGGTTTCTGCTGTGTAAAACGCTGAGAAGCAGCAGGAACAAACCAATTCTAAAAGCTGCTCATCTGTTTGGTTGCAGCCTTCATGACACTGCTTTTTGCAGAGCTGCTTCCTGGGCTGGTTTTAAAATGATTCCCACTCCCTCAAAGAACAAATGAAACAACCCCAAACTAAACCCCCAACCCAGCAATCTCTTACTCCCTGTTTCCGCTGCTGAGGACAGCGTTGCCTGGCCACCTGCCCAGGGTGTAATTTCAGTACTGGACTCGAACTATGCAAAGGTTGGTACCTGCACATTTCCAATTGGCAAAAAAATACACAACAGGGATTGTGAGGGAGTGAAAAGCTCAGAGAGTTGTCAGAGCTTTTGCCCAGGCTTTACCAGCATCCTCTTCAAGTTTATAACGTCCCCCCCTCTAAGGTCAGATGTTGTGATGAGCTTAAGCAAAACCAGGGACACAACAGAACTTCACTCTCTGGTACGTCTGTTATATGGGGGTTGAGATTCTTTGTACAAATGGTGGCTCAAGCGACTCCCATTGACTTGTGTGGAGGTTTCCTGGTGAACTGGTTAAAAATAACCTGCTGAATATAAAGCCCAGAAGAGGCTCATCCTCCCCCCAGATCAGTTCCCTGGTTCACTGTACAGTCCATCAAACAGCCCTATCAAAGCAAGCGAAAGGGAGTTCATGAGAGAAGAGATATTGCCCACAGAGATGTTTACCAAAGCAAGGTCTAAGAGGCTTGGCCTGTTGGATGAAGCCAATCTGTTTCATCTCTAGACCACATGAAGCAGAACAGTGCAGAAAAGAACCAGGCACGGTAGTGCAGATGAGCATAATCGGGGATGTCATTCGCTAGTCCAGAACAGGCACTTGCTCTGAGGGAAAGCTGGTGTCCATCTGCCTGCAGCAGGACCTGCTCTGCTCCACTGCAGTGCCTGACAGCCCTCTCCCCGCCACCCTGCTCTGGCAGCATTCCTCTGGGAGCTGCTGCTCACACTCACCGGTCTGAGATGAGTGTAGCAAAAGCTGCATCTTTAGCTCTGATGCTCCAGGACAGTGCAGAGCCCAAGCGGTTATTCCGCAGTGCCTTCATGGCCATGATCTTACAGATGCTACGGACTGAGGAGGAAACACAGGAGAACAAGGGAAGAATTGGTTCCGGTGACTTCACTTATCACCACAAAACAGTGAGATTTGCAACTCAATCACCTTGTTCATGCATCTGCCTCTGCTCGCAGATCCTCAGCACTTTGAGAGCCTTCTGTTCTGTGTTGAGGGGTATCCGTTCAATGTGAAGCTCCAAATACACTCTGCCATACTCAGGGCAGTAGTCAAAGTAATCGACTCCCAGCTGCCATAGGCTGAGAGAGGGTAAAAAAAACCACCATCAGGTGTTCTGATCATATACATCTTAACTAAGCACAACAGTAAAGCCACGAGGAGAACCTGGGTCTGCATTAATAACAGCAAGTCAGTCAGTATTCAGACCTAAAGTGGGTTCTACTTTCTACCAAATACAACTGTGCAACACCTGCAGCTCCCAAGCGCTTTGGTACAAGTTGTTCTGTACCAGGCAAGCCTCATGACAGGAGGATTCTGCCCAGGTCAACACACTCCACAGCTTCTACAAACAGCTTTTGTCTTCCGCTCAGGAAAGAAAACATGCTCATGTTGCACGATCCCTGAAGGACACCTCCGCTGGGATCCAAACAGTGGCTCTGTAAGTTCTGCCTTTTTGTTTCTCTAATATTTGTGTTGGCTGCCTCTATGTTAGTCTATTGTCTGAGTGAAAACCAGGAATTGGTACCTGTGATGGGAGAAGAGTCCCGAGGCATACTCCAGCAGGAGGAATTCACGCATGTTTGAACCAAAACTGGGGGGAAGAGAGGAAAGAAACAGGAGTCCTTATTTGCACTTCATTGGAAAAACGCTGCCGCCCTGATTTCACAAGTATCTCATTTAAGTATTATGGTGTCTCATGGAACATCTTAATCTTTGTTCCTTGGGCCTAAGTTGCAGGTCAGCTTTCCCCTTGGGGAGACCTGCCACACAGCTACAGCACTGACCAAATGTAAGTGAAAGGAAGTGCTTTAAGAAACTGAAACCTCCAGGGAGTTCAGACAGCAAAATTCAATTGCTCAAACGTCAGTTTATCCAGGATGCAACACTGAAATTCTTTCTAGGTTAGTTTCTCACCATTCCAAATGATCACAAATATTTGGGCCCTTGATTGTATTTCAGATAAAACGGTATTTAAGAATGCTAACATGGTACTGAGGCACTGCTGAACAGCACATCGGAATTCATCAGGGCAGCAACTGCTTCTGCTCCTCAGAGCATCTGAGCCGCCTGTAACTTCAGAGGCATGCAGAACCTTAGAATGTTTCAGAGTTGGAAAAGATCTGAAGATCATCTAGTTCCAACCCCTGCCACAGCTGACATGCAGCACCTTTATTCTCCATCTTCTGTACAGCCCCAGGATGCTCCTTTTCAAGCGAACTCCACGTGCTGTTACAGCCATCCTCGCTGCTGGGTGTCTGAACAATCAATGCAAATAAATACTTACTACAGATTGTGAGACTGCAGGAGCTTACAGTGGTCCAGCAAGTCAGTCAGATGAGCCACAAACCACCAGTTGCTCAGGGCAATGCTGTATTGGAAACAAGCGGAGGAAAGGAAAAACTAAGCCTACCGCTGCCAAGGGATGTGTCACGTTTTCCACAGGCACTTCTTCCCAATAGAGGCTGTATTCCAGCATGATGTCTGGGTGCAGCGTCCCAGACCTAATGGAATACTTGTCAATTGCTGCCTGCTTCGTGTACTTTTGCTAAATCCTTGGAAAGGATGATGAGGTGGCTGTACCCATATCCTCTACCCCAAATCCTACTGCAGTAAATGCACACAGTAGCAATACTGTAGAACCAGAGAATCAAAAACCTTAAAACTCCACCTGCATTCCTTGATCACTTGATGAATCTCAAATTCAAAGGCTGCCATTAAAATCGTGTCTAGAGGCTCAGGGCTGCATTCTCCACCCAGGAACAGGTCCATGCTGGACTGTGGAATGAGATTACAAGACGTGATAAATGCAGAAGTTGTGAGATGGTAAAAGGAAGTCACTTGGTTGGATGCAATAGTCTTGTTTTGGTTATTCTATGGGAAATAACAGGTCACAGAGACTGAACACGTTAACAAAAATCAGATTTTTTTCCCTATTTTAGCATAAGGAAACTGGGAAAGCAATTTGCAGGAACAAGAGTGGGTCTTCAACAATTATTTGTCCCCTGTATCATTCTCCTGACCCACTTCAGATTCCACGGAACACCTTACAGGTATGCAGCTGTAGGATATTGACCCTCCCAAAGTTTTCTTTCAGTCAGTAACTCGTGTGTGTGTGTGTGAAACAGAGGAGAATACCCAAGTAATTCTATTTCATGCCTGTGCATAAAACCGCAGCTCCATCGGCTTCACCGTTGGGTGGGAATACAGGAGTCGGGTAACCAGGAAGTGGTACCAAGTGGTCATGAGTTCCTTCTTCTCCAGTATGGCATCCTCATCTCCCAGCAGGATCTAAGAGGAGAGAGACACAGGAGTGATCCTCCAAATCCAGCAATGCATATAGCTGCACTGGAACTCTTTAGATGCATTACTGCCTGTTTGCAAAGTTGAAGAGTTAACCAAAATGAAGTAACAAATGACAACAATCCTTCTGATAGCCCAGTTTCTTCATCAGCCCCATGGCCTTGGACGGGAAGAGAAAATGATCTGCCCAGGCCTGCAAAGGCTGCTGAAAAACAAAGAACACAGAAGACTGGCCTGAAAGCTCCTGATCTAATGAACAGATCATCCAGCACATTCAAGTTGTCTACACAAGGATCCTGAAACACACAAGAGCTTGACCTGATACTTGTCCAGTTTCTCTCGTTCCCAGCAAAAACACACCTTGCAGATGGATTCCATGTGGGAATTGGAAGCGAAAGTTCCATCCTGTAGATACCGCTGACATTCTTCATGCCAGTGCTGCCATTTCAGCTCCATCTCGGTCAGTGTCTGGGTGTTGTTAAGCTGAACAGAGGAGAGGGTATATAAAGTAAGGAAAACACCAAGTCAAATCACAGCAGATGCTTGGGGCTGAACTCAATCACTTGTGATAAAAAGCTAAATCCATTTTTACCTTGTCCTACAGTTATATTTGGAGTGTCTTACTTTACCCATCTGAATAAGGCAAAGGGGAGTCTGTGAGAGGTTACTGTGATGCAGCTGCAGTTTTTCCTCCACAAGGAAATCACTGCAACAGAGGGAAACTGCTGGAAAAGTCTTCTGAGAATATTCTGTACAAGGGAACAGCTCTCACCAGGATGTTTCAGACACCTGGAGATTGGATCCTGCTGCAAAAATTATCTTTCTATATTGGTTTGTCACCTAGCAAGCTTTTATTGGGATGGTTGGGTCTTTAGGGCAGCTCAAGAACACAAATATTATTGCTGTAAAGGATTAAGACTGAGATGTTTTAGTGGTGAACATACTGTGCTGCGACAGGAGCCACATCAGAGCAGTTCTCTTTTCCCAGTGGAACAGCATGATAACAATCCTCTGTATACATACACTGGGCACAGGCATCTTCTTCATCAAGTCATCCAGGATTCTGTACATGTTCATTGACGTGGGATTGGCACTGGCTTCCTTGGAGAGCAAGTGCCGTGCTTCGTCCATTCGGCCTTGCAGCACAAAGACATCCACCTGCAAAATCCACCCGTCTGAGGACCACACTGGGCAAGGCTGGGAAACACCCAGGAGAGTGTCAGAATTCACTTGTGAGTTAAAAGTGGAGTTAAATGCTTAAACTCTAGGCCCTGCTAATTCAAATACACAGTGTCTTGACCTCTGTGGAGGATAAAAATGAAAGGATGAGGATGGGAATGACCTCCAGAACGGCTTCATCTTAAAAGCTATGGAGGTAGACAGCAGCATCCTAGAAATCAGTTTTTAGAGGTCATCTAGTGTTGAGCAGGGAAGAGGAAGGTAAAGCGCCCAGGCTGGGTAAGGCTGTACTCACCACATTCCAGAAGAGCTCATGTTTCGATGGATCTTCACTGCTCAGAACTTCACGGACCATGTTGTCCACATCACAGACATGAAGTCGAACCCAGTCGAGAAGGCGAAGCAGGAGGGGGCCAGCTTTGTGCAGAGAAGATTGCACTGTTAGCTCCCCAAGTGTCTGCTCTCAAACTGCTATCTTACTTGCTTCTGACCCTAATGGCTTGACAGTCACTACCTGAGGTTTACTGATTGGATTTCTACCTGTCATAGTCAAATTACAAAGGCTCGGAGCTCCTCAGTAGCCAGCCTGCGCGAGCACTGAGGCTGTGGGAGCAGCAGGCTGCTGACAGAATTCCACGTGGCAAATTAGAACAGCAGCACAGTCCAGGAGAAAACCCTAACCAGAAACGTGGAGAAATAAAAGGTGGGTGATTCAGATCACAAATCCTGCAATGCCAAAGGACACACAGAATGTTCCCGTTTAATTTAGCATCAATTCATTACTCTTAACTGAATATAAGGAAGAAATCTGGCACTTGCTGGTAAACTTTTCTTCAGATTAAGCAACCTACAATGTGTGAATCTCTCTTCTGACTTCTGGGACTGTGCAAGTAGAGTATTTGTCTCCAGAATCCCATTTCCTTACTATTTACTACTTTCAAATGCCAGTGTAAAACTGACTTCAGAAATGGCACCTAAAGTTAAAGGAGTTACAGCAGAGTAAATGTTAGTTGACATTAACATATTCGATGCTTACAGATGTGTTTCTGTTTCAAAGTCAAATAAATTGGCAACAACTTTTGATATCCCTCTTTTTCCCTACCTGTCAAAAAGAGAATTTACATTGTAGTGCACTACATGAGGGGAAAAGGTAAGAGTCAAATGTAATAGCTTCATATAACTCAGTATGAAGAACACAATTTACTGAGGCAGAAGTATTAAAAGGCTTATTGACACGTGTCATATCTCTAAAACATATTGAAGTATGACACAATAGAGGCTATATATATTTTAAACAAATAAACACGCAAACCAAAAGCCCTTCAGTCTTAATGTCAGAGAGTTCACTGCTCACCTGCAGCTGCTTCAACAAACAGAATCTCACACAGGTTCCAGATCAGCTCCACCGCAGAGAGGATGGAAACCTGTAGAATGAAAAAAGCAGGGCCATGTGTCAGACCCAGTCATTATTCCAGTTGCTGGGAATAACACACACATGCATCTGCTGTCTGTAGCAGTCAGGCAAGCTCAGTTTTTACAGACAAATGTCATGTTGACATGTCAGAGATACATATCAAAAGGCAGTAACAGGCCACAACTTGTCTACACAGATTCAGCTTAGGAACTACTGACACTGTGTACTGAACCGCAGTGATGATCTGTCACCAGTGGGCAAATCCGAGTAGTACAGCAGTAGCAGTAGTACACAGAAAGTGTTATTTTGAGCCTTTTTGCACTCCTAAGACTTAATACAAACAGCAAAGAAAGGCCAATGAAGCAACATCGCTGCAGTTACCAGGACAAGGCTCCTGCATACACTCACAGTGAACATCTAGAGCTTCCATGAAGCCTACTGGAACTTGTGTGTTTGAGGGGTGAAGTTTCAGACAGCCAAGTACTGGCTCACAGCTGACTTTAAGAGACAAGAAAACATCACCCTATAACACTGGATATGTGCTGAATGAACAGAAGTGAATTGAGATGTCAAGCTCTCTTTTTTTATTGTTCTAGAAATAAAGGGGCAAACTATTCCCATTTATTCTTGGTCACAAACTGCATCCAATCTAAGCCAGAGTTGAACCTAAACTGCCTTACTGCCACAGTGTTGGCCTCCTTGATGGCTTTAATAGCCAGGATTAATGCCCTAGTGTGACTAAATGACATTACCTGGGTGCTGTACTGGTTTTGCAGGGCAGGGTCCCGGGCTGAAACTGAGGGAGGAACAAGGAAAGTTAAAGCGTGACACATTTACCTTTCACAGCCCTTTCTGGGCTCACAGACAAAGACAACAATATGTGATCACTCATCACGCACAGACCTGAGTATACACACGGCAAAGGTAACTTTTACAGAAAACTTTGCTTTATAAATCCTGTGCAAATCGGGGTATGGCAACGGGGAACAGATGGAAGAGTAAAATCTCCCACTTTATTGGGGCAGCCAGCTGTTAATTTGGACTCTGTTTTCCATATGAACAGGAATAGACTGCAAATCCCCAGAAAATCTGTTAAAATGTGGTAGAATAAAAAAAAAAAATCTCTGACCAGATTTACAAAGTTGGAAATCTCCTGAATGGAGATTTCATTTTACAGTACTTGTGATAACTCACAATTGAAATGCTACTCTATAGTCCCAAGTAGCATTTGCTTTTACTGCTGTAAGAGAAGAAACTTACTAGCTGCCTGATGCATGTCCTCCATGCAGGCTCTGATCACTGACCGGTAGTTTTTACTCACTTGAACCAAACTGCCAAACACAGAAAGGCTTCAGTTAGAAAGTGCTGTCCGAGTTTTAGCCTCATGCCTAAAGCTTTGCAAGTTCCTCTGCAGCAGCAGATGCTCCCAGCACTTGGGTGAATCAGTGGGGACCAGCGAGGCTGTGTGCAGTGGTCGCTGTATACTGGGAACACAGCACAGTTACTCGGTTTGTTACTCTGTTTGGGGATATTTTTACCCCATAACAGTCATTGTTGCTCCACTACAGCTGATTACAGCAGCTCGGAGCAGACTGGTTAATTGCATCTGCCGCACCAGAGGCATTTCTAAGCCCCAGGCACTTTCCTGCCTGGAGAAGGCGCAGGGAAAGCGGGTGCTTCCCGCCCTCCCGCTCCTCATCCACTCACTGCGCTTTCCTCGACTTCCCCGCCAGCTCCTCCTCGCTCCGCTGCAGCCCGAGGAAGATCCCATGCGACTCATTGAAGAGTTTCCGCAGGGTGTGGATGTAGATGTCCTGATCCTTGCGGAACACGAACACGCAGGAGCCGCCCGGTCCTCCATCCGCGGTACCTGCAACACACGCGGCTCAGCGCCGGGGCACAGGCGCCCAGCCCCAGCCCGCCCCGGCCGGCACCCACCTGCGCGGTCGAAGCGCGTCTCGCACACCAGCGCCTCGGCGGGGCCCCATGCGAAGCAGAGCTGCCTGGCGGACTGGTCGGCGCCCGGCACCACCTGCGAGGGGACAGCGGCGCGTCAGAGGCTCCCGCGCGGCCCCGCACCGCCCCGTGGC
>JANRGW010021861.1:0-16721 GCA_024733675.1 Psilopsiagon aymara
TACTAAACTGTTCTTATCTCAACCTGTGGGAGTTGCATTCTTTTGAATCTCCATGTAGCAAACTGCGTGGCTGATTTTCTGCCTAAACTCCGACAGGAAAGAAATGAGAAGCGGAAGGATAAGACTTGAATCAGGAAGGGATATTCTTCAAGGAAAGTTTGGGTCAAATAAGAATGAGAAAGAAGGGGCTAGAAGGAAAAATAATTTCATTGGAGAGAAGAAGAGGTGAGAAGAAAATTGCAGCAGTAAAGAGATGGCTCAGACTGAAGGGGAGAGAATCTGAGGGAAAAAAATCTGTGTAGAAAAGAAGCTGAATCAAAGAGCAAACAGAAAGAAAAGTGCCTTTTTTTCCATACCTTTTTCCCGTAACATTTAAAATTAAAAATGTTTATTTCTGTTGAATATTTATTCCCTTTATTTATTTCTATTGGCAGCAAAAATAACATCACTGGTCTGGACAGTTTTTTGGCAGTTATCAGTGTTTTAAACGAAATATCTACATTGTAAACCTGTTGGGAATATCCATTAATTTTAATAGTAAACACATTGGAAGTTCAGTTGATTTTGTTTGCTTTAAAGTACATGGTAAATTACCATTTTCTCAATTCTGAAAATATTGACAATATCCAAGTAGAACCCTTTTACAGTCAAAACTTTTCTGTCTCTTCTCAGCTGGTTGTTTAGCTGGTCAATATGGGATCCCATGAGATGAAATATTGGCAAGGATTGTACTGACAGAAAGATACATGCATTTGCACAGAGGCAGGGAATTTGGTATACCAGAATGAGTACAACACATGTACCCGCAGTAGGCAGCTTGAAAGTCTTAATATAGCATAAATTTCCCAGATTGCTAAACACAGAGTATGCATGCTTTAGAACTAACCTGTGCGTAATCTGTGTTCATTTGTTGGGGGAATATGGACATGAAGCAGCCTTCATAGAAATGTAGCCTGCTATACATTTGGAAGTTCAAACAAATTGCTGGTGTCTTTTTTTGTTTTTCTTACTGGACAGAATTCTCAGAGTGAATGTATCTAAGGAAACCTATAGGTATTCACCCAAATTGAAACTTTTCCAGGGATACAGTCCTACATATGGGGAGCTGGAATTGAAAAGCAAATTGCAATTGAATGATAGAACTCATTTTATAGCATTCAGCCACATGGTAGCGCTTGCGTATATTTCGGATGTAATCTTTGATCCTGCATTTAACATGGGAACTGTTGATATAAGAGGAAAAGAGAACCATGACTTAAAAATGTTCTGACCTAATACATCTCTTTTTACTGCTTTCTGCTATGTTTCACTCCTGCTTCCCAAAAAACATCTCTTTATTCAGCTTAAACCCAGAATGTGGAAAATGTATCAAAATAACTGGATTGTTGAGCTGAAGTGGAGTTGTAATTCTGAAGCACACATCTGAGGATGGTCTTGGGTTTCTTAATGTTTGTTTCACGTACGTTTGGGGACTTTTTTTAAAGACACCTAAGTAGAAAGATAGCTTTCCACACCACTGTGCAGTACTTATGTACATATGCGCTTATGTACAATGTGCAACTGTATGTTCTCAGCTTGGGAGCAGCCATATAAAATTTTGTGTCAGAAAAGAAAAATAGCAGCACTTAACATTTTACTTCCACCTAACAGTAATTCTGTTATTCTTCTGCTCTTAAGTTCCATAGATAAATTTTGTATGGTGTAAAAGCCTTGATGGATAGGAGAAATTGTCTAGGCCTCAGAGAAACAAACATTAAACAGGTAAAAAGATGTGGCCTTTCACCTGTAGACTAAGCATACTGGACTATGGCAAGAAATTGTGACAAGGTGTGGAACATCTCAACATAGGAGCAGTTTGGTGCAAAATCGTCACCTTGATAAAATACCTGTAAAGTACAGGATTTGCTGATTAAGAGCTCTTCTTGTTTTGTTCACTTATATATTTTGTATGTCTTCATTCACTACTGCAAATGTGAATGCCAATTTTTTGCTTGCATGGATATAACAGGGCATTTTCCTTCCTATTCCCAATTTGTATGAGCTAAGCTGACATTTATTTCCCTATAACCTTGCGCATGCAGCTGTTTGTGTGGTATCAAGTGAAAACTGCAGTGAGGAAAAACAATCATTATAAAACATCACTATTTTTCTTTGTTTCTCTAATCTGCTTTGTACTTACAAAACCTATGAATTCTTTTGCTTTAAAGTAGCATGCTGCCAAGAGCTCAATCCCCCGACAATGTAAATAGATAAGGCTCCAGGCTAAAAAACTTCTGAGTACTATAGATTTGGGATTTTAATTTAATTTCTATTCTTTCTCATCAGTTTCCCAATAACCCATCTTTTTACCTGTTCAATGTTTGTTTCTCTGAGGCCTAAACAATTTCTCCTATACATCAAATTCTTTCGATGCTCTGTGACAAGGCATTCCTAACAAGATGCCCAGGAAAACTACTATGGAAATGAAATTGCGGAGTCTCAGTTCTTGCTGATGTTCCTAAGTTTTCTGATAGAATAGATTGCCATAGAGAAAATGCTGATTTAAGGTAATTTAAATTATTAATATTAATGTTAACTGAAAGGAAAACTGCTTCTTCAGTTTACATCTCTGAACTCCCATTTCCTCATAACCTGACCACCAGGTGCAGGCTTCATAGTGCTTTCCAAGTTCTGTTGACACCAAGTTTCCATTTCTGGTCTCCATCAGGGGGCCTTTCCTTTTATCAGGTTATGCGGTGGGCGAGGACCCTCCAGTGGTGGGAGAATGATGACAATCAATATGATCATGCATCAAGCTCGTTTATTGCATCTGAGGGCCCCATTTATATATCCTTAGGGTTAATTATGCACACTAGTCAAGATATCATTGGTCACATTCAAACAATTACCAACATACGATTGGCTAAGCATAATGTTACATTTGCCAAACCCCTCCCTCTTGTGGTTTGCGCCTCTGCTTTTTGCTTCCTAATAGGGGTTCTTCGGTACTTTCCCCACTGCTCAAAGTTGAGGTGTCCTTGTCGGTGATGGGCTCCTCACGGGTATGATGCCGTGGTCTCCAGCCATTGCCACTGTCCATGGCCCTTCTCAAACATCCATTCCCCAACAAGGTTACACGATTGTCTGAGCTCACTATCTCACATTGTACTTTCATTTTGACTTGCAAACATCTCTTGCCATGACCCAAGTGGACTTTTAGTGTAAACTAGGTGAGAGAACTGGATTCAGCTTGTTGGCATTTCCTTTAGCTGCTAAACAAGCAGGACACGGTAAGTTCTGCACAGTCCTGTGCTGTTCCATTGGCTATCCAGCTTCTGAGAATGTTCTGAAATTATCAAATGTATTAATTCCAGTTTTGTGTGCAAGCACTTATTTCTAAGAAGAGTTTGTCTACATTTATGATCAGAACATTGAGAAGACAGTGATCTAGGTATGGTGGTTCTCAAAATGTTTGTAAGCCCCAGCTTAATTAAGCTTCCACTTTATCTCCATTAAATATGATTGTTTCATAAAATAACCACTAGCTTTGCTAGTTAAGCACTTGATTATTTCACACTTGAAAGTCTGATATGACCTCTATACTTGCTATAGCTTAAAGATTGTTATGTCACTTTGTCAGAACTCTTAAAGTCTTATCCCTTACCTATATCTGCAACCTGAATTTGAAGAATATAATAACTGAAGCTGATATGAGACCCAAGCAATCTGGTGACTCTCCACAATGTCCTTGAGTATCAGCTCCATATTATATCTTTACTGATTGCTGAAACTCTTGTCCCAGTTCTAGTTATACCTCTGTGCTGAGTTCTTCAGCCTTTGGTGTTTCATTCGTAGAGTGCTGCTGGTGAGTAGCTAATCTAGCTATGCGTTCATAATTATTATATTATTTCTTCTGCCTTTTTCCCACACAAATGTCAAGGCACTGCACAGGCCAAGGACCCCAGGAGCCATGAGAGGGGACCCCCAGGGCAGTAGGGCAGGAACTCACAGCAGGGGCACCTTTCACTGCCCAATAAAGGGAACAGGGCATCTAGGAGGCAGCTGGAGCAGCCCTAGCCAAAGGCATCAGGCACCTTCTTGGGGTCTGGGCTAGATCAAGGCCAGGCAAGGCTGTTGGCCCACATATGGGGGTCAAGATCAGTCCTGGTAAGGGGAACCAGGGTCATACAGAGCTGAGAAGGGCCATGGTGATATTAATGCCCTCAGGGCCCTGACAACTAATTTGGTTTTGGGTGCTGCCCTTTCATTTGCCCATATCTTTGTAGTAACACAGGTGATCCTTGATCAACACCATATGCAAAATTTGGTCACTGCATGTCAGTGGCTTAATGTCTTTCAGTATTCTTCACAAAAATGTGGCAGGTCTTCGTTTCATGCAAATAGAAAGTGGTGATATTTAATGCTGAATTTGTAACTAATAGGGATCTTTTGATTTATTTGGGTGTTACATATAGTTTTCTTTTAAGTATATTTGGGGTTATTCCTCTCCAGAGATTAAGTTTTTATGAAGTCCATTTTTTACTCCCTTTCTCTCAATAGAGTTTCTCAAGTCAATTTTTTTAAAAGAGCTTAAGAATATGCAGATAGCACAATATTGAAACTATAGTTAGTTTGAGATAGGTTTTTCTTGTTAATTGATGACAGTGAGACATTAATCTGGGAAAAGCTGGTGGACAAACATATTTGAGTAACAGCAATTCCACTGAAAGTTGACTATTATAAATAAGTTATGTATTGCATCCAGCTCAGCTGAAAGCAAATGCAGGAATACACAGATTATATGGTGTGACAGTACATTTCTTAGGCTTGTATTCTCTGAGGATAGTAGAAAAACCTTGACTGCTGGAACAGAGAATTAGGCTAAAATATTATGTTTCTGTTCTCTGACCTCAGATTTTGGCCACAAAGTCACCTGGTCAGTTCAGGTTTCCTTCCTAAACTGTAAAATGTTTTATCATCTTTGTAAAGCATGGTAAATTGATTGTAAAGGATGTAAAGCATTCCTAGATCCCCATCTGAAAGATAAAAAAACCTGCAAGCTGTTCGTGATGTTTTATCCAAATACCAGCCAAAATATTCACAAGTGTGCAGAAAGAAAGCTTTGAACAGTAGACATCTTTAAACATACGCAAGAAGGAAGCTGCTTAACAAGACATTGGGAGGCTGAGGTGATGAATGGAGCATGAAGCTGTAGATAACTGAAAAATACATCCTTATGAAATCTACTTTGCATAAGGGAAATGACTTACATGTGAGAAGAAGAAAAGTTATACTCTTTTTACAGACACAGGATTTATAGTATGACCTATAAAACACAAATTCTGTGAAAGCTCAAGTCAGATTGCATCTGTGCAAGGTAGTCTGTCTGGTAACTGCACCCCTTCCTTATCACACAGTTGTGAATCCTAATTGGTTAATATCCCATAGAAGTAACAAAATGCCTCTTTACAAATATACAATGAAAATAATTTCTGTCTGACTTTCAGCGAGATTCCATTGGGTCTACAAATCAGATCTTCACTGAATTTTCAGAAGGCATATATTAAAGCTGTCATGACTATTTAGGAAAACTGGTATGCTTCAAACCTGTGGTCTGAAGTCCTAAAAATTTAAGGACTATGCTTTTGATGTCTGTTATCTAAAATGACTGATTCAGGAACAGACTTTTTTTGGAGTAATACATGCCAATAATTTCTCTATTAACACTACATATGTGGTTTGGATATGGATAAGCAGCAATGAATTGCCAAGATGAAGTCTTAAGCCTGTGAGCTGAAGCTAGTCAAGGTGGACCAGTGGAGAATGTCAGTCTCCCAAAGGAAACGCTCTCATCTAGGCTTATGTTGATCAGACGTACTTTAAAGTCAGAGTTTAATTCCATAATTTGCATCCAGCTCAGATGATCAGACCTTCTTGGTCTTGCCCCCCTCAGGCTGAGGGTGAGATATCTAACATCTAATCTAGAAGGCTGTCTGCAAATAACACTCAGAAATAACAGCTAAGCTGTAATGCTAGTAGCAGTCACCTCTCAGCCAAGTCCATCAGTTGACTACATTAGCACGCATCCTCTAGTCTGGGAGAAACAAAGCATGTAACTGGAAGACACTTGTGATTTAAATATTTACATCGTTGTTGGCTTGTGAGCACTGCTTCACACTTACTGCAATGCAGATGAAACTAAATCACTTTCCTCAACCATCTCCCATAGAGTGGAACAATCTGAGCAGAGATGCAACAATTCATAGACAACTTCTGAGCTGGTGGTTTCAGAAGTATCTCACTACCCCACTTGCTTTTTTTTGTGAGGCCTGTCCAGCCAACACTAATGTAAGATACTGCAGAGGAAGCTGAAATCCTAGAAACACAGGAGCTCAGGTAAGTAACAGCGCTGAGCAGACATCCACCTCTTTTAGGAATGAAAACTCTGAAAATAGGCCTGGTTAAAGAAAATGGCAGATAAGAACCTGGCAGTTGAACCAAACTATTTTTTAAACTGAATCTGAGGAAAATCACAATAAAATCACACACAATCAATCACAACAAAAGCATGAAATTGTGCTGATTATTGAAGGCTCAAGTTTGAAATCTAGTTAGCATTTGCCATCAGATTGAGTCCATGATGCCGCAGAAATAGTCTTGTGACTTTGAAGATAATTTTCTCAAGCATATCACTGACTTCCTAAAAGCTTTTTAGCCTCATATTTCTGCTTGCAAGGGGCAGTTAGAATCTTTAACGCATTTTTCCCCACTAGAATAAATATTCACTGATGCAACCCTTTATTTCTTTGTTGCTGAAGCATCAAAGTATTTCTAATGAGATTTTAAATTACTGCCTCTCACAACACAAATTTTAATGTATATATCGAATTATCTAAGTACAAAACCAATGTGCTAAGCAAAAGCAAGAAACTTTTTCCTCTTTGATTCCTAAAAGAAGATTGTAAGGTAGTGCTACAATGCAATGCAGATGCCTAAAACTTCCAAGACTATTACACTAAGGTAGCTTTATTGTGCAGGAAGAATTTAGCTCCATTGTATTTTAGGTAAATCAAAGAAGCAAGCTTTTCTATATGAAATTAATCCAAGTATTTACAAGTATAAATAGCAAGATTTAATGCTGCAGTTTCAAGAGTATTTTGGAATATATTTGTTACTGTGGGGATCTGAATTGAAAAAAAAAACCAACCTAATACACAAAACTAAGCCTGCCTTCAGAACTCTAAGTGAATGATTTCAGGGACTGTCATTGAAAACAACAAAGATAATGGTTTAGCTGATGACAGGTCTAATTACAAAATTTCAGAAATAAATAATCTCTTTTTAAGGTTAGATTTTTCACTGACGAAGGTAAATCCTGAATTTTCCACAGAAAATACTCTTTGACTCTATATAAAAACGGTTTAAGCACATTAGCATGTTTCTGTCTTTGAATTTATAATACTCTCATATCTGATCTAAATTGAAATATAGAAATTACTAGTGATGTCTAAATTAGTAAAGAAGAGGGAGAGAGAGTTAATAGGGGTGGTGAAATCTCTCCTTCTTCTTCTGTGTTCTCTTGTAAGAGGAATTTAAGCCAGTTGAAAAAATCACAGCATCAGTTAAATCCACATTTATTGCTGTGGTTGTCCCCAGACAAATTCTTAGGGCTAGTATACTTGCAATAGCAGGGTAATTCATTCTACCTTCACCAGAAGGATGTTCTCTTTGAACACAGACATGTCAAAATAGCTTCCTTTTTCTATGTGATAAACTCTGTTCTACACCTATCCCACCTTTTTTGAGACATCCGTAGGGCATTTGAACTGTATAGTGATGAAACAAATCTAGGCAGCTGGGAAATCACAAGATAATTTCAGTGATGGCAATGAACATGTGGATGGATGTCTTTTCTTAGCTGTACCAGTATACACAAACTAAGACATCCAGTGGAGAGAGATGACATTTCTCTAAATTATTCATATGGTGCAAACCCATATGATGATGGGTTATGAATAACCCACAAAAAAAGCACTAATGACCATCAGTGGCTTCCATTTCATAAGGTTTTATCTCTCAACTTTTGTATAAAGGCATTACTAGGTTTTTCTCTTCATCAATAGAAAATATCATAATTTTCTGACTGAACACTGATTTGTGATTGAAAAAGAACTCCTCAGACTTATCCAGTTGATGCATTATACCATGGTGAAAATTGTCTAATTGATACATTGTATCATGGCATCTAAACCTGAATATTTCATATATTAATTTGTTTCAAGGAAAAAAATCCTCATACTTTATATGAAACCCATGTACTTCATGAAAGAAAGTGGTTTAGTCAAACCTCAATTATAAACAGCTAAACAGATTTGACAGAAAATATTGATTAGCCCCATTTATCCATCTTTCATGTTTAATGGTAATTGAGCATATCTGGAAAAAATGCTATATCTGAATTTGGTATCTTTATTAGCAACATTAAGTAGCTCTGAATCTCAGTCATCTTTAGAACTCAGGCCTCAGCTAATTTCCTTCCGGAAATGAGTTTTGATCTCCAAGGATCAATATGGACTTTAAGTTAACTAAAATCAAATTATTATTAATATATCGTGTATCTAACGTGTTGTCCATTCTTTTCTTAAAATTCAAATGCTTTCACATGTTTGAATGTAGCCGCCTATACTCAGGTAATAAAAGAATTTTGAATGTAATGGCAATATCAAACAATTCTGGACAGAAAATTTCCTTCCATTTCAGGAAAAGGAAAAGAGCTTCCCTGAACACTAGTTAAGATACAGATAATTTATACATATATATAAGCTAGGAATTTTACATTTCTTTGGGAAACACTCAAGTTACAAAATTGTGAAGCAGGAGTGCTTGTTCTACTTTTTTATACAACTTTATTGTGCTAAACCTGCTTCTGATATAGTATTGTGGTTCTTTATCACAAAATCGCTTATTAATCTCTCACATGACATGCCTCATTCAGGAAGAATGGAGACAGTGGTATGCAATGGATCATGGCTCTGTAACAGGAAAAGTTATTAGACAAAGGACCATTGCTTTGTTTGCTAGAAAGCTGGGACATGTGAGGCACAAAGCAGGAAGTTTTATGGTTATAGTATTCTGGGATTTAGATTCTAAACAGCATTTTCTCAAGTAATTGATGGTACTTCTTATTTTCCTGGAACTCAGCATCTGAAATACATGAAATCCATTGATAGTGACTTATAAAAGATAAATTCATTGATCTTTGTGAAATATTTCTTTGAATAACAACATAATGGAGAAGCCAAGGTGGAAATGAATAGTTCGGTATTTACTGCAGAAGCTTGATTAGTGATCTATAAATAATACATGGAAATACACCCTGACTGAGGATAAAAACTATTTTTTTCAACACTGTAACTGCTCATTCAGTGCCACTGTTCACTGTGTGCCTTGAATGAGGCAGGAGTTTTGTGGAAAGAGCAATATGGAGCCAGAAACTTAAAATCTCTGTTAGTAAACACAGGGGGAATTAAAGTTGACCAGATCATCTGACTGAAGTTGACTCACGTCCACCCACTATCCTTTACAGGGAAAGCAAACATATGCTTATTTGAACTCATGCATATATAAATATCTTCAGTGTTCTCTTCCATAATTGGTTTAGCAATCTGCCAACCAGCATAGTAAAAGTTTTTTGCCCCTTTAGCAGGCTTAATGAACAAAATAACAAAGACTCTCTTTATGGAAGACCAAAGTTTATATTCAGAATTCTTTGTCCTCTCAAATCGTATTAAAGTTTCAGTTTGCCTATTACAGATATCTTACATGTGAGTTTCATCCATTTCAGACTCACACTTAGGTTTGGTGGGTTTTCAGTTTGTATTCCTTTTCCAGACATATGACTTTGGCAAATGTGAAAAGATTTCCTCTTTTTTCCAACAGATGGATTCCTCTTTTAACAAAAAATCCTAATTCCTGAATGCATGCATTTATAAATTTTGTTATTAGGTTTCTTTACATCTCTACTACTTCAGTGTTGAAGAACCTTCTTTCTTTCTTCTATGACATGCTTATTTTCTTTCTTATTATGTTAGTCCTGTAGTACTTCCTGCTCCTTTGTTTATAGGTCATTCCTGAAGACCAACAAACAGGTTATTTCATACTATGCAGTTCTTGAGCAAAACCTCATCCTATCTATATGAATCAATAATTTCTAATACAGACCTACTAAAAACATTTTAATGAAATCCAAATATGTCACCATATTTCAATTCCTGATGTAGCAAAAACTCCATTAATTTTAAATACAGTAAAATATTGATAAGTTTTGCCCAGAATCTTCTGTAAATCACAAAAAAACAAAAACCCCATTGTTTTAAACCCCACTATTTTATTTGTGTCTGAGTTTAATTTTGTCACTTTCTGCTACTACTTTATCACCTGAAGAATTGCTTTCAGAGGTGCATTTTTTTAATTTATTCTTCCATTTACACCTCATTCTCTTTCTTAAAATCTATCCTTTGCCTATATATAGTGTATGTAGCATTCTCTCCTTGAAAGTAACCTTGAAAAAAAGAAAACAACAACAAAAAAAAAAAATCAAAAAAAATGTAGGCATGGTTCTGGTGTGTTCTATGACTGGCTTCTTTGTTGACTCTAATGTTGGCTTGATTTCATCAACTGTAATGTTTTGGTTGCAGTTGTCTGAGGGTCAATTTGCTGTAGGACTCTTCTGCCCTTTTAGATGGCATTTCGTTTCCAGTTGTATAAAAATGTTCTGCCTCTTACGTGGTATTCTACAAATGCCTCATGACATCTATCCTCAATGTCTTTTCTGGTGAAACAATGCCTGGCTCTCCTATGTCTTTATTTATTACTTTGTAAAATAACTGTAGCGCATTCTATCCTCTGCATGGGTTTTGCATGTTAATAAATACAGATCAGTTCTTTTCATGAACTGTGCAAGTCAGAATTTATATATCATTCTGCCACTGATATTCTGATAATCTAGATGCTTATAGATGTAGCTGTGGCACCTTCCCACCCTCTTTTCACTTATTCTAACAATCCACGTTACTTGCATTCTTGTTTAGATATATATTTCAAGATACAACCATTATACGCCATTTTCCTATTTAATCACTCTCTATTGTTGTCATATATCATATGCTAGCTGTGGTGGCAATGTCTTAGTGTGAAAAGTCTTTATGGTGGAAAGGCTACAATATAAAAATACATTTTGATTAAAATTCTGTAAAGAAGAATGTCACTTTTTTTCTGTAGTAAATCATTATGTAGAACGCCAAACTTGTATCTTTGTTGTCATTTCCATAAATAAAACTGTACCAGCCTTTTAAGATATATTTAAAATAGCTGTGTAAATTATAAAATGCTTTCATTGAGAGGATTTATTTTTCTCTTCACAGGAAAAATTGGTAGAGAAGAAAGCTCAGTTACACTTTTTGAAAGTTTTTCTTGTCTACTGGAAGACACTAGAAAAATGTGCATTTTGTCTCTTTTTAAAGTCCTGAATTGTACAGCATCAACTTGATGACATTTTTGATATGAAATGCCAAGTTCAGGCTGGTTAGCCCTGATTCTTTCTTCAGTAGTAGTTAATATTATAGTATTGGGAAAAGCTGGATTACTCAGTGTCACTGAGTCAAGGCTCAAATTGCTGCAGTGGCTTAAGACACTGCAAAAGTACACATTTTTTTTTTGTCATCTCTCTTCAGAGCTCACCTGCAGTGAAATTGACATGAAGCATGCAAGTATTCTGCAGTTTCAGTGGAAAGTTCAGCAGTTTAGATTAGACTTTTTCCAGCAGGGAGTTGAGCCAATCAGATACTGTTGTTGTTGAAAACTGTTTACATACTTCATTCTGCAAATATGCACCCATGGGATGACATAATGACAGCTGAATGTCTGCAGTTGCATGCAGACACTGTACTTTTAGCCTATGCCATATTTAAAGTAACAGTATCTTGATTTAGATCTCTTTTACTGAGATTTAGCTAACTATAAGAGGGGTTCAATGGGGCTCACATTATTACCTGAGATCAGCCGATGCACAATAATTTCCTGAGTCACTGCAGCTTGATTGGTGGAGTTGTGTGTAAGCTCTGCTTTCTTACCTGAAAAACAGAGATAACATTTCCTCTCAGTTCACATGAGAATACCATGAGGATTAAAGTTTGCACACTGCTTCGAAATGTAAAATATTACATAAAATAAATCAAGCACTAAAACGATGCCAACCTTTAGAAAAGATAAGTGAACACATTCAGTCTGCCAGGGAAAGCAAAGCAGTCATGCACAACATGAGTATTTTCTCTCCAAGATGTGAAAGTGTGGTGTGGATCTCTAAAGACTAGAAAGCTAGGGAAAGGGTGAAATTTCTAAAGCATGAGAAAATAAGACACGTTACAATAATACCTTTTCTCCAATTAGGTGTGTATATCTTTCATGTGCTGGTGTGTGCACATACATGCAGTTTTATAAACTTCCTTATGAATTTGTTCCTGATGAATTATCTGACAGACAGTTTGATATTGCTGTGGAAGTGAACTGAACTCCACAGTCATTCTGTGAACAGCAAGATTTGTCATTTATCAAAGTTTAATATATGCGTTCTGTCTCAGAAAGAGTGCTAGTGAGGAAAGGGCAGTGAGCAAAAAGGAAAGAGTGTAGCAGACCACAGTTTATGCTTTTGAAAGTGTCCCAGCTTTACTCTCTTGCTCTGTTAAAAAAATGATCAAAGGTCTGGAAGGGTGGCTTCCTGTGAGAGTTGCCTGGCAAGTGCTACTTGATGACTAGCTTTTGTGTTGCTCAAGCAGCAGTCTGTTCTCTGTGCTGTTTGGACTCTGTTGCTCATCTGTCAAACCTGCTGCTGTGGAAAGAGATGGGGTAGAGGTCAACTTGTAAAGTAGCTGCTGCAGAAGTGAAGAGGTGCTCTCCTCTTTGGTGAATTGGTTGTCAGTTCTCCTCTATGCCATTAATTGACTTTCCAGCACTAAATAAGCCCTGACCAGCACTAAATAAGCCCTGAGTTGTTTTCTTTCTTTGCACTCTGACCTGTCCACAAGAGGTGCTAAAGGAAACCATTTATTCCCAATGACTCCAGGAATTTGTTGGGATCCTGTAGCTGAGGGATGACAAATGGATGTAATTGGGCTTTTTGGAAACTCAGAAGAGTCACGCTGTTCAGCAACTTTCTTTCTTCAAGATTCAAGCAAAACAAAAGATCTGACAAAGGCGTATGTGTTACTTATCACAGTCTGACAAGGTAGCTTCATATGCTGGCATAAACTCATATCAACAGATTACAGAAAGGTCTCAGTGAATCACTGAATCAGTTCCTATGTGCAAGGTGTCATGGTTTAAATCTAGCCGTTAAACTGCACCATGTAGCCGCTTGCTCACCCCACGCTTCCCCCTCTTTGGGCACGATGGGGAGGAGAATTGAGAGTGTAAAACCCATGGGTTGAGATAAGAACAATTTAGTGACTAAAATATAATAGAATACTAATATTACTAATAATAAAGGGTATGACAAGGAGAGAGACATAAAACTAAAAGGGGAATAGGAAAATAAAAGCCAATAAACAGCAGTAACGCACAACATAATTCTCATCACCCACTGACAGATACCCAGCCAGACCTAAGCACCAATTGGACCTTTCTGATTAATTCCCCCCAGTTTATACACTGGGTATGATGTGCTGTGGTATGGAATACACCTTTGGCTAGTTTGGGTCAGGTATCCTGTCTCTGCTCCTTCCTGACTTCTTGTGCCCCTCCTCACTGGCAGAGCATGAGACTGAAAAATCTTTGATAGCAGTAAGCATTACTTGGCAACAACTAAAAACATCAGTGCATTATCAACACTGTGCTCAGACTGAAGTCAGAACACAGCACTACACCAGCTTCTAGGAAGAAAACTAACCTTATTCCAGCTGAAACCAGGACAGAAGGTTAAAACATTTTATTTTTCACAGAGCTTATGTCACTATCTGCTGATCAAAATGCTGCTCAGTCTCATTGGAAGACATCTAAGAGTAAAGCTGTTTTAAGATAACAAGTGTCATCTAAATTTTATCATTAAACCCTTATTCTTGCCCTCTCACTGAGATCCACTGGGGTCAGTTAATATCTTTTTGAAGCCTGCTGTATACTCTAAGCCTAAAACAGAATTGTCAACAGTAGTCAAGGTCTCGGGTTTTTTGTAATCAATCTTTAAATGTTTAGAGGTTTTTGTGTTTGGCATCTTGCCTGTAAGTAATTAAAATTTAAATACCCATGGGAGGTTATCTTTAAGTGAAAGAGTAAGACTGAGAATTCCTTTTAAAGTTTAACGTGTATTATGGTTTCTGGGGAAGATGTATAATACCTTTTGATAACTGGGCATTTTTGCTGACAGGAAAATTAATTATTTGAAAACTGATTAAATTTAAATTACCCCGTAACCTTAAATTTTTTGAGAAACCCAGAATTATTTTGAGTCTCAAATGCTTTACCAGGGCTTTGCAAAATAAGCTGAGCTCTCCCTGTTAGTATTAACTGTTACAGAGAGCTTGTTGTCAGGCTTCTCAAATGTTTTTGTCTGAAATTTTTATTACATGTAATGTTGATTCAGTGAAACAAAATTACTTGTCAAGTTTCTTTTGATTTCAAGAAATTGTTCAAGACAGTGTGTGTAAAAAAAATAAGGGTCTTATTTTATCAGGGACTTTGATTTGGCCTAAACTGAAGGTTTAGTTTAGACTGAAGGTCATGCTGATGTGAATTATGTTTGCCTCTTATGGATTAAATAGAAAGATTAAGTGCCTGTGGTTATTTTTGCTATAGGGCTTTTTAGTGAGACACCTAATGGGAAACCAAGCAAAGCAGCATCCAGATGCTTCCCTAGACTGTGGTGCAATATTATGAGATGGCATGTGAGAACAACTTTAACTTATTTTTCACTTGGTCTGACTACTCTATATGACCAAGCGTGTCATATTTCTAACTTTTTAAAAGATCAAGGAATCATTATCTCTTCCATTTTCTCACACTATAGAGTAGCCCTCAACAGTATCAGGTTTGTCTAAAACTAGAAGAAAAAGCTACAGCAATTTGTAAAGAAATATTGCTTCTTGTAACAATGCAATTTGATGAAACTATGTTTAAGGTTTATATGAAACTGATGTCCTACTATAAAATGTCTGTTTCTAATTTTAGTTTTCTCCTTTTTTAAATGAAATAGGTGAAATCTTCATGCCTCACTTGGATTAACAATTAAGAAATTATACAATGAGGAAAAAAGTGAGGGGAAACAGAACTAGCATCAAGTGCTAAAAAAAATAAAAACCTGCTACACCTGCAAACTTGATGAATGTGAGAGAAAACCAGAGGTTTTGGAGAAAGTAAAGAGTCTTTATACCTTGAGTTCAGTTCCAGGCCTCCATCAAGCACATTCTATGGCTCTACACAGAGAAGAACTATAGTAGGGATCAGACGGATGGCCTTTTCCTCTTCTTTTAGTCGTTAATAATTGCAGACTGTAAGCCTGATCACAACCTGGCAGGAGGCACAGGTTTTATTCCAATTGGGGTTGGGAATTGGGGTTCCTGTCCTCTGGGGAATACTGCTTTGGGTCCCTGGCACTATCACCCTCCTCTGAAGCTTCCTGTGCCAGACTGGTACTGGGCAGGGTCTAGGCTTTACCACTGTTCAAGCTCGTAATTGGTGGTTGAGGTGAATTACCTTTTAGTTAATTTTTTTATTAAAAAACAAAAAAAAAATATTCCTTCACACTAATACATTTCACAAAGTTATCCTGATGTGTACTGAAGTTTGTCTGAAAATATTCCTTGGGCCCAGGATAGATTTTGCAAGCAAAGCTAAACGGACATATTGCCCCAGAGAAAGTTGTTAAGTGCTTTCACTTTGAACGAGGAATAAAGGAGGTTAAGTCTCTTCTCCCCCATTCACAGATGAGAATCTAAAATTTTCATGCATGCTATGAGTATCAGCTCCTCTGAAATTGGCCCTTTCTCCCTTTTCTTCCCCCAGACTCATGAAAGCCTGTTTTGTTCACATCGGAAAATGAAAACAAATGCCAGAAGTCTGACATTTATCAAAAGATGGAAATCTTGTTTTCCATTCAGCTGTATTCAATACGTCAGGGAAAAGAGACAACAGGCATTCATCTTATTTTTTGTGTATAAATTGGGAATGTGGTACATTAAAGAACTGTTTTTCTAGAGACTTATATGTGCTTTGGAGTGGTCAAGAGATACAGCTAATGCTGTGTGGAAGAATCATTCTCCAGAGAAAAACTGAGATGAGCAATAAACTGACTTTATGATTTATATAACTAAAGACTTCTGTTATCACAGCTAGCTCTTTCTGAAGAATTCAAGTATATAACATTCTGGCAAAGTATTGAGGTAGAATAGGAGACCGCAGCTCCTTCAGAATCAATGTAGTTGTGCCATTTTATACCAAGTCAACTGCCATCTCCTGTGTCGGGTGAGTCTTGCTGTTTTATTTCGGGCATTTGGAATATTGCTAAGTTCAGGTGTGAAGGGTTACTACAAAGCTTGTCCTTTCTGCAGAGCATGATGGCAGTTGTCATGGGTTCAGCAGTAGCAGTCATTTTGCTCCTTCTTGGTAGTTGGTGCAGCACTGTGTTTTTGACTTGTGGCCTGAAAACAGTGCTGATAACACCAATGTTTTAGTTACTGCTTAGTACATTTTGGTCT